>BPLR01008309.1:0-48386 GCA_021605095.1 Caerostris extrusa | reverse complement strand
AAAAAATTCAACTGAGAAATTCTTGACGAATAATGTAAAGGGAAACTCATTCAATGGGTATTTTTTATAATGTATATATCAGCATTTTCTTTAACAAAAATAATAAAAAAAGCTTTTAAAAGTTTTTACTTGTTTATGCAAATCATCCATTAGTTTTTCATTTCTGAAATAAATAATGCTATTTATGCTATTTAACTAATGCATTTATTGTAAAAACAAATATTTATTTTTTTTAGATTAAAAATATATAAAATATAAGATGCACTTCTATTTTGGTTTTTTTGTATTATTACAGAAAACATTCTTAGTAAAAATTATTATCTTTTACATTTTTATACTAAATTTCATTGCCTTTAATCGTCAATTTCAATACAGGATTATATCCTTTTCAATAAGAATTCAGTGGAATTCTATAAATACCTTTTAAAAACAATTACTTGAATATGCGCAACTCTCCAATATTTTGATATTTATGAAGAACTTAGAAGTTACGATTAATTTAGATTTAATTTTTAAAATGAAATAAACTTATTATTGATTTGAGCTTAACTTTTTCTCTTAAAATTTAAGAAATTTTTTAATCGTTTCGCATTAATGATGTATGTAAAAAATCGAATTAAAAACAAGAGAAAAGCAATGAATGAAAAAAACAGTGAGTTGTAAAACAGCAAAGAAAGTCTAATATTTTTTTCTAAATCCTTGTTTATGAAATTACATGAGAAGAAACGATTGTTAATAAATGTAAAAAATGCATTATAAATGATGGAGAGAAAAATAAAATATTCATATAAATTGAAAAATTCAAACAAAAATACGCAACAGAATGCAAAAATATTAAATAAGTAGAAATTCTGGTGCATAATAAAATTTTTAATATTCATTTAAAAATACGCTGATAATTATTATTTCAATACATTTTTACTGCATTATACTGATATTTCAAGACCATTTGCAGATCACCAAATAAATGTGATAATATGCATAATATGGCATAACCATTATATTTTTCCTATTTTGTATCCTTGTGGTTTGTTGTTTGGTTAAAGTTCTAACTGGATTTCGCCGGGATCTAACAGAGGAATTACATTTTTATCACTATATTGAAAAACGAATAGATTTGGACATCTACCATCGACTTGGACTGGTTAGAAAGAATTTTCCAGTTTTACACTATATGATAGCACAAATGTGAGGCAATTATACCTGAAAGACCCCAGATAAAATTTTTTGCCTCCTCGCTGTCAGGACTAACATTGTAAAATGTAGATAGCAAAATCCTTGGATCGTTGGAAACAAATAATTAACTTTAATAATTAAAAATTTCATACATAATCATTTTGGCATAAAATGTCTTCAAAAATACGTTTTTATTCTTTTTTTGACTGAAATTTTTAAGAATAAATATCAGAAAAGAAAGTTTCTGAACATCATTTTTTTTTATAGCTTTTTAAGTAATTCAATTATTCGAGCTTTTAAATTCTCATAAACTACTAATACTTTTTATTACTCTGATTTTCAAAAGACATAGTATAAAAAGAAATATGAGGTATGTTTATGAGGCATGAAGTATGTTTTTAACAAAATATAAAAATTTTAAGAAGGCTTCAAGGTATGACAAATGCTTCATGTGTGCATGTGCTTTTTAACCGTCTTGGCATGCATGAATTGTTTCTTATATAACAAGGAAAATTATTGATCACTGGGATATAAATCTATCATTTTCATTGATCATCATATAAAAATAACCACCTTTTAATTTAAGAAATATAATTTCTGTAAGTATGATTTTTGTATAGTTTGCTCTGCTAGAGCACTAAGTTAACAAGTCCTGCAAAAATAAAATCGCGGATGTACATATTCTCTGTAAAAGACCGAGCAGCAACAAGGGCCCCATCAGGTATGTGATACCGGATTTGAAAGGAAGGAAAAGATAGTGCAAAACTGTAGTGTCAGCGATTTTCCATGGAGTCTGCTTTTGACTCAGACTTTCTCATTAGCTGCTTGATTGCCGATACAGGCATCAAACGAACTGAGATTCGTTTTATGTTTTATTTTACCCTTGTGTCCTTGCGGTTATCCGTTCAGAACGAAACTGGTTTAGATATGATCCTTCCAAAAATATTTGCCCATAGAATTGCTCTTAAAAACGATTGTGTGGGAATTTATAAAATAGTTATAATGTTATAACTTCAAATAAAAATAGCCCATGCATCCATATTTCATGAAATCATTTTGATTGAGTTTTAAATGGTTAGAATTAAAATTAGTTTAGAAATTTGTATTGTAGTTTCTGGTAAGTTTTATTTATAACGTGATTTAAAAAGGTTTTTTATTTGAATCAATGAATAGAAATAATATTCTTCGATATACAAAAATTTACTAATATGAATAAATATAATTATTTAAAGAACAATTGAATGAAGAATATGCTTATAATCTTGAAATTATTTAAAGTTCTTTTTCTAAATCATATAATCTTCAATATTAAAAAACAAACGATAACAAACAAAAAAATATTAAATTATAACGTAGGATAATCCATTTTTGTAAAAAAAAAATCCCTTTAAAAACTTAAAAGAAGCATTGGAAATTAAATTAAAATTATTTCTAGCTACAATTTTCAGTGAAAAGTTACAAAGTACTTTTAAAAATTGGTAAAACAATTTAAACAGCTTTTAGAATTCTTTCTTATAACAGAATATTTAAAATTTCTTTAAGATAATTTAGAAAGATTAATAAAAAAAAAAAGATTAAAGATTAAACATATCTTTTAAGAATAAACCTTTAAGATAAAAAAAAAACTTAAGATTTTTCTTCAATTAAAATAAAAATTCAAATTCCAAATCCTTTTTCTTTTAAGAATCATTTGTGCATTTTCAAAAGTTCAATGTGCAGCTTTTAACCCTAGTGTATGATGTACTAGCTAACACGTAAAAGGATTTTTAATCATATTATCTAAAATAGAATTGAATAGCTTTTATTAAAAATTAAAACAAAGATTCTAATGTATTTGTGTATTTTAAATGCAATTCTTTAAGTTATAACTTCCTTAGTTGCAGAACATTTGCAAATTCTTTTTTTTTTTTATCAAATTCATCTTTATCTTTTTTTTTTGGAACTCTTTAATCTAGGTTGGCTGTAACGAATTCAGCAAGGTAATTAAACTTATGCAATTTCTTTATTTTGTAATTTTTAATTTTCATTATTTAATTCAGAGTGATGGTAAACAGTACTCAATATGCTTCATTTCATAAATATTTATAGCAAGGTAATACAAATTAAAATTAAATTTCCTTTCATGGCACAGAATAGATATTAATTACTAAATCTATCTTTTTATATTAAACTTATTTTTAAAAACTTTTTTTGTCATTATTTTTACGTATTTACTTTCGAACCACAATTTTCCCAGTGATTTTGGAATTTTTTTAAATCATTATATAAAAAAGACAGCATTTTTTTGCCAATAGACATTTTGAACTTTCATTAATGAATAAGAAATAATATTAATACATCTTTTTACTTTAAATAATTATGCAGCTTTTCATTGATATGAGTTTAAAAACAATAAAAGTGTTTCTATAAAGAAAATATTTTAGTTCTCAAAATTGATTTAAAGTAATTTTATTTCTCATCCACGGTATTAATACTGTTTTAATTAATTTAATTTTAATTTATAAGTTTTTCATTAATATTAAGTTAATAAAGAAAAGTAACATACAATTATAATTAGGATATTTGTATGTTAACAAAAAATGTCTATGACTTAAAAAGCTCTGTAGAAGTAAAAATTAAAAAAAAAAAAAGTTTAAGTAAAACTTTATTCCTATATAAATTTAATAAGTTATTACTTTTATATAATGCAACTTGTTTTAATAAAGAAAATACGTATACAGATATTTTTTTCCTTAACAAATAATTTTCTGTTGTTTATATATTATTGTAAAAAATAGATTTTGAAATTTTTTAATAATTTTTCTTATATTTTAGTTCTTCATGTTGTTCTTCATTATAGTTAATTTTTAAATATTTACTCACACGAACTTGAAACATAAAAAATCAACTTAAATAAGCTTTAGATATTCTATAGTGATTCCTTTAACTTTTAGTATTTTACAAGGATTTATTTAACCTTTAAATAATCTGACGTCTTTAATTTTATTGATTAGGCTGGTTGCAGAATTGTAGAAAAATATAATTACAGAATTATTATTTTTATATTTCGAAATTTTGACAATGAAGGAAAGGATGAAAATTGAATTTAGATTTTATTTTTCGATTAAAGGAAAATTTAGTTATTCTAAGCTTATCAGAAAGTTAAATTTAATTCAAAAATAAATAACAACAATTGTGTATATAGATATTCGAAAATTCTAGCTTAGGATATAGTATGTTCTAGCTCAAGCTCAATAATTTCTAAAATCTTAAATAGAAATATGAAAGTTTATTCATAAGATATTCTTTTGTGAAATCATTTAAATTTTCCGTATCTAATAATTATATTTCTAAATAATGCGTACTTAAAAATAGTGAAAAATCAATAAAATTGCCTTCAAACTGCATCTATTTCCAGTAGTTATTAATAATATGCATATTTCTCGATTAACTGAAAAAACGTTCCATTTAAAAAATGCGTTGCTAAATTTCAGAACCTATGAGAAAATATAAAACGAATGTGAATTAGGAAAACATTTTCATATTTTCTCACCGTTTAAATTTACTTTGATGATATGATCATTTAAAAACATTTTAATCGATTTTTCTTTACTGGCGAAAAAACTGATAAATATGTTTTTAAAGTGGTAATACTAAAACTAGTTTTCATTTCTTTTTTACGAGGAAAGCAAAATCACTTACTTCAGTTTAAAATTTTTATTTTAAGTTGATTTGAAAACGGAATAATATTGTAAAATTATTATTTATTGCATAAAAATAAAACTTTAATATCGATTTATTATGAGGCTTGATAACTAAAATTTTTGTTATGTTTGCCTATGGTAAATTTTAAAGATATTTCTCCAGTTATATTAAATATCATCAAAGAATTTTAAATTCCCGAAACATTACTAACGTAATATTTACAAAAAATGCAATATTCCCTTTAAATTACATTAAGATTATTGAAATTATTAATAAATCTGTTTGGTCATAACGATATGGCCGTCTTACATTAAAAGACTTCATATAAAGTTTTATCTAGAATGAAAATATTTTCTAAATGAGTTTATTAAAAATGAAACTTTTTAAATTAATAGGGCTTAATTTACTCTCTTGATTAGTTCAAATCTCCTTATAAATTACAGTATTCGATTGGTATATTTTAAATGAGAGAAACTTTTATTTCACATATATCTTATAGTAAACGTAATTTTACTTTGATTTAAAAAATGCTCTTAAGTTTATAATGAAAATTGATGGACGTTTGTTGATCAACAGGAAAAGAAATAGGAAATTATTAACTCAATTGACAACTAACTTGTGTAAAATAATTTCTAAAAGTATATACTGTACTGTACTGTACTATACATGACATAGAGAGAGTTAGGTATGACATAGAGAGAAAAAGGTTATTGACTTTTGGAATAACATTTACGGTTAGCTTCTCTATATTTGTGTGTCGTATGGAAGAAACATAAGAAATTCACATCAAGCAGCACACTATTACAGTCCCATTCGGAATACCTTATTTTCTAAAAACAGTGAGTAATTTGAGTAGCTTTCAGGAGCGAAAGGTAAGTTAATCCTGAGTTTTTAACCTATTGTAATTATTCTATAACAAACTTCCAACCCACAAATTTACTTTTTACAATTAACCGCAACCTTATCATTGAGTTAAGATTAACCTTAACAAATAATGCCGCAACCTTAGCAAATAATAACTCTTCGCATGGTTTTTAAAGGTATATTTTTGTTTTTCGTTTTTCGCATTAAGTAAATAAGAAATCGACCAACATATGATTTCTATAATAGGGTTAGATATGACTGGATTCTCGATTTCCAACAAATTCCAGCAATATTGTTCTTTATCATTACTTTTGTAATGATCACATATAAATTTCTAACCAATATGTCAAAAATACACCATAAAATACTTTTTTAAAAGAATTTTCTTCGTGCAATAATTTTTTTAACATTCAACTCTACTTTTTGTAAAATCTTCTTGAAATATATATCTGTAAAAATAAAAATCTGTTTAACGTTTTAAAATTAGGATCTATCACTTTTAAATATGTGTTATGTGTTAATGGCTTATGCAAATATGTGTTAATGGCTAAAAACCGTAAAAGTATAGGGTAATTGCATCATTTTTATGGGTTTTAGCCATTAACACATATTTGCATAAGTTTGCAACTAAGATGAGACAATCAGTTAGTTATAAAATAAACTGTAAAGAACCAATGCCCTATGTTATAAAATGTGTATGTTTAAAAACTTCTCGTGAATTTTCTGAATTAGTGTATTTATTTTATATAAAATGTTTTTTGTATTTATTTTAAATAGTGCATTGATTGAATTTTTTTTTTTTTTGCTTTTTTCATTTTGTACCGTTCCTGGTATCTGAAATAAGTTGACTAAGAATTAGAGAGAGAATTATATATTTTTTATACCGGGATTTACTTTATACAACACCATAAAAACATTTTGGCACCAACTATTACCCTATTATGAAATCTAAGTTCAGACGGTTTCAACAATGTTATGAGTTGAATTAAAGACTTATAATATTAACTTTCAGCTTCAAAATCTCATTTTTCTAGAATTTTTATATAACTTATAAAACACTGTAAAAAATTATGAATATATCAGATATATAACAATATTTTACACTTTTCAAACTCATTAACATATCAGACTACCTTTATTGTATTTTTAACCTGTCTTACTTTACCTTCATTAAGAAAATCGCTCTAAACATTTTTAGGAAACCATTGATACAAATCAGATTAACAGGGTGAAAAAGCAGTGCGTTATGACATATTTGATTAAATTTTCTATTATCTTCTTTTTGTAACGAAGGTGTAATTGCTATGAAATGAATGTAGATGCATATATGCTTATAACTGAAATCTTATTATTGCTTCCATTGAAATAAAGAATAAAGCATATGCTAGGAAAGCACTGAATTAAAACACAAAGAGAGAAATAGCTACATTACTAATTTCTAGAAGAATAAATTATAACATAATAATACATTAACACATTAACGATTCGACAAAACTAATGAGTTATTATATATCAAAGCCATTCGTTGTCTACTTTCAAATTGTAAAGAATGCCCTTGTTTTTTATTATTTAACTGTACCGGTTATCTTCGCAGTTGCAAACATATTTTTTTCAACTCTCTAACCATTTTCCAGAGTTTATTAATAGAGTTTATATTGCAAATGGGTATTTTTTCATGATCTTAATAGGTTAGGCATACCACTGTCTCGCGTCAGTTTTAATTCTAAGAAGCTTCAACAAGATATGCTTTTAATATGGTGTGCCTCGGGGGAAAAAATTAATTACTCGACAGTACAAAAAATCTAATTAGAATAAAAGGCTATTTACACTTTTTATTTCTCAACAGAACGTGCAAATGAGGGAGTAAATTAAAAAGTTGTCACTTTTTTATGTAATTTCAACCTGTTTCTTCTGCGGATTACTTAGAAAGAATCATAATTAGTTTTCAAGAAGGCTGCATAAAAAAAGAGAGATTAACTTCAAATTAAACGTTTGCATACCACGTTTGTTCCAAAAACAGCATTTTAGAGTTCTTCGGGCAATAGCTGGCACCATGTAAATCGAAGGTATTAAAAAAATGCGGCTCTCACACATGTTTTGGGGGCATTATCATTACTCACTCTGAGGTGGTATGTTGTTGTATGCATTCTTGAATTTAAGAGGATCAACAATAAAAAATGAATAGTTAAGTGTAAATGAAAGTGTTGGTAAGTGAAAATATCTTTTAAAGCTATTTTTGTTAGTAGCGATACTGACTCGTACTGTAACAAAAAATAATAATTATTTGGTGAATTGTTTATGTCCTTACAGTTTCTTGATTTAGACGGTTGAAAAAATGCTTTCTAGAATAATAATATGTTTAAGGCCCTGGAATGCATAAATAAAGGTGTAATGAAAGCACTTAACTTTAAAAAAAATCATAATTATTTATTTTGAAAAAGTTTATAACCATGTACATTTTTATCTATGTATTTTAAAAAGTAAATGCCAGTTTTCTGAAAACTAAAAACGAATAAATTAAAGTTAATTAGGCCGTGTAACACAAATATTATAATTTTATACTTTAGCCTACTGAAAACGGCACTTTTTAAAAATTATTAAAAAATTAAAGAATTTTAAAATTGTTTACACACATAGTTATAAAATATGCATATTAAAAATCTGAATATATATAAAAAATTAAGATTCGATTTTTTTGTGAAAAATTTATATTTTTAGCCTTTGTTTGAGTGAAGATTAGTGAGAATAAATAAACTGGCTAAATTTATAGGGTTAAGAAACGTTTCGAAAATTTAAATTATGCTTTATTAAATTTTCTTTGTTATCTAATACTCACTATGATTAGTTTTCAATATACATCAATTCAACCATCAATATTTCCTTTGAGACCAATTATGACTTATATATGCGTCCCTTCTTTTGAGTGCAATGCAACAGGTCTCCCAAGGTTAATATTGGGTAACGCTGAATATGCTACAATTTTATAGTTATCCTTTATCCTAGGGGACTGCTTCAATGCTATCTGTTATTTTTATGAATGGAATGATGCTTGACTTTCCTTGACAGTTGCAAGTAATTTCTTTATTTTAATACTATTATCTTTCTTTATTTAATACTACTACTACTTCTCTTACTATTATCTGTACTATATTTTTTGTGCTATAAAAAAGGTAATAATAAAATTATACCTCAAAATAACTGCAAAAAATGAAATTTAAAATATTCAAATTGAAATTGAGATCTCTAGGTTACAAGTCATACGTAATTGTAATACTCGATTTCATATCATATATTAGCAAATATGTCAAGAGTCAAGGTGTTAATAGGTACTATAATACTCTGTTCAGTTTCTGCAATATAGTCAAGGCGTCTAATAGACACAATCTTTCAAATAAAGAAGAGGAAAAAATTAAATTTAATTAATTCTGAAAATACCATTTAAAATCTATTATTCTTTTGATGCTTACTAACAAGTAGCATAAAATCGAGTTTTTATTAGACATACTATTAGCGTGCACAGGGTCTTACATCGAAATTTATAGTTTTCTGTTATTACATTGTAAATTAATAAAAACATTTTTCTATACAGTATTGCTTTTTACATAATTTTGTAATATTTACAGTAATTCTTCAATATTTCCAATAATATAAATTATATTAAATTGAATTCAATATTCTCAGTTGCTTCTCTTTTTTATTTTGTTCAGTTTTTAAGTTTTTAAGCCCTTGGAACATCTTTACTTGTGGTTTATTCTTTGGCAAACATATTAAAAATTTCTCCGCCATAATTTCTCTGCTGTCCGAAATTTACCACTCTTTATTACTTAAAAATCTCGAAAAATCATTTGAAGTTCAAACTTAAAAATATTTCATTATGGTCATCATAGGAAACGCGTGTTATTTTAATTAACATTTCTCCCAAGACTTGCCGATAATCGATAAACCATTTGTGAAAACAAAACAAAAATCGATCGACTCATGAAATTTTAATCCTGAGGAATAACAGGAAAAAATATTGTACAACTGCTCCTTTTGGAAAAGGGAAATCTGAATGGCTATTGTCAGTGGAATGCAAATGACTGTCAATGGGGTTTAATCGAGGTATTGCGTGAAGGTATTCGGATTACCCATTCCATTGCGTTTTTCTCATCAAATCTCTGATTGAGGATTAAGTTCGTTTCAGGTTTCACTCGCCGCTACTTAGGTGGCTCTTTCTGCTTTAAAGAGCTACTTTCTGACCGTGGCAATTATCGTTCCAAATTGCGTCGTTATATTTTTAATCACATTTAATTTCCTGTTATTCTTGAAAATGTGATAATGACTATGCCAGTATGTAAATTCGTCACTTGATCAACGCCCTTATTGATATAAAATTATTGAAGAATCATAAACATTAAAGTAGTCAAACACAGTTTGAAAAATTATATTGAAAATTTAATGAAATTGTTAAATAAATACTGAAGTGTGGAGTTCTAGCTAATTTATAATTTAATGGCAGGAAATAGTTATTCTTCTTATTGGCTTAGCAGTCATTTGCTCTTAAAAACATTTGTTAAAAAATCTGTAGAAACTAAATTGTGCCTGTTTGACTATTTTGTAAAAAGAAAAACATATGTATGGCCCTTAACTGTATCTATTTTTCTCCTACTATTCTATTCACAACAAATAGTCGTAGTACTGTAGTCGGTATCAACTTCAATAACAATGGATATTTGGGTGTTAATATGATTTTTTAAATGGTTGGTATGATTCTTTCCATCAACCTATCAAATAATTTTTAAAATTAATTTTGATTAAACATTATTTTAAATAAATTGATTTAAATTTATTAATCGTCAATTTATAAAAATATTTATAAAAATATTCTATTTATAAATGTTAGTTTTACTCTTAATTTTAATTTTGCATTACAAAAATTTTTCCCTAAATGTATAAACACATTGTTCTGTTGTTTAAAAATTTATTCAATTACTTAGTTATTTAGTCTTTAAAATAAAGTTCATTTTGGTTTAAAAACAAGAAATTATAGTTAGCAAAACTAATTTGTGCAAATTTAAATATGATACGCTTTTTTCACAAATTCCATTAGTATAATAAACAGTAGCTTCACTAATGATTCTGTTTTCTAATATTCTTTTTTCTTCTAAATGTCAACAAATAATTATTCTTTCAACCAGCAGTTTTTTAACCTCAACATCCAATTAGTACAAACTTCCAATAGTAGATTTATGTTATTGTTTACTAAATGTAAGAGATAAATTCGCCTTTTCTAAAATATATTTTAACAATTATTTTTTATATATAATATAAAATATTAATATTCATATCTTACAATATATAGAGAAGAAATATTTTAGTAACTAAAATTTATGTACAGATTAATTTCTGAAATAAACATTGCATAAATGCTTTAAATAACTTTTAATTTACACTTGTAAAAATGCTTTAGATAACCTTTCATTTTATTAATCGTAGCAAAAGCGACAAAGAAAAATAACATAATTCTAAAAACAATAATTCATTTTTCTTTAAGCAGATATAGACTGCTTATAATTAATTAACATCAATGTTTTTTGAAAGTGCAAATTTCACTTATTAATTGCAAAACAATATTTTTTATTTCATCTAGAACTCTTGCAATGGTTTTAACATTAAAGCAGTTTTTGTACTGTTGCATATCAATGGGCCTCATGTGTTCCATTTTGAGCACTACTACTACTACACCACACCAAGTCACTGTGCCTAGAACTGAGTTACCCCTTTACAGTTTGGGAATGATGTTGGTGAGAAGAAGTCTAATTGGGCTTCCATTTTGAGCACTAAGTCCTGTTCTATAACAGGTGATGGAGCAAGGGCATTCTTCTTGCACATTTTTCTTGGTAACTTTAAGTGTAGCATTTTAAGTGTAGCATACAACTTTTAATTGTAGCATTTGAGTGCCATATGGGGAAAACTTGATGCGAGACGCTTAAACGCCATCGCCATCGGGTCATATCTAGTCTGGGAAGAAGTAACTGCAAAGAGCCAACAGTGGATTCGAGTCTGTGATCTTCTATACAATATTCTGCGCACTTTATTACCAGACCATATTTCAGTTGGACCTAAGGTATCATTATAAATGGAAATAATTGAGATGTGCAATACGCTAGTGAATGGAAAAAGAAAATATCATACAGAAATAAAAAGGTTAGATGTCCACTTTTTCAAACCCTCCAAAAGCTCATTCTCCAAATATTATACTTTGAAGAAATAAGCCGACATCTCGCATAGATGGCTTTCTGATACAATATGCATTCATGAGGTCTTATATTTTGGCTCGAATTTTTCTCACAGCCATTTTTCTTCGATCCAAATAAAAAGGCGTATTCTTTAGTGTAAGAGCGCTTTGAGAAATGAAGAGAAATGACTGGTTTTTTTTTTTTCGCATGCCACAAAATCCTTGGTTCTTTAAATTGCCTCTGAATTTTACAAATCTACAGATTTGTACCGTGGTGAGAAAAAAAGTACCAGGGTGACTTCGAAAATACATTCAGTATTTCTTATTTCCTGACTTGTATTTACTTTTCTTCTAATATAATTTGTTATTGGGCATAACTACCTAGCGTGATTGGACATTAAAAACTCTTTCAACAAAAAAATTTACAGCAGACTAAGTATACATTTCAAAATCATTCCGAAATATCGACCTTCATTTTCAGTATGTATTCTCATTAGAAAGATCACGCAACTTGCTTTTTTGATCAGAAAGGCAATATAATTTATACCCTATTTTTGGTATATCAACTAAATGCTAATCGTATGCAAACATGCCACTGACACCAAAAGCTATGATAAAACTGTTTACGCTTTTGTTGCTTCTCCTATAAGTGGACTGACTATTACGAGACACGCAGTGAGTCACGTAATATATAAATATATAAATTTTATTTATTTTAATTCTTAGAGTATCTGTGTTTACCTTTAATTTTTATCGTGTTTGAAACTCTTGGCAACTTTTATTTTAGTAAGAACTTTTCAAGTTATTATGCTACATTTCACGTGATCCATTTTAACCTTTTGAATTCAAAACAGTAATATGAATATTTCAACTAAGGAATTTTATTGAACTTTATAAGCCTTATTTATTTTAAGTAAGTTTATATTAAAATGATGTTTTGCTCTAAATTACATATTTATCTCTTTACTATTTTGCAAATTTTTTAAGATACGGTACTTACACTTTTACACTCTAACAATTACGAAGTTTGAAAGACAAAATTCAATAGTCAGTTTTTGCAACAGAATTTACAATTTTATTATCTACAATTATATAGATCCTAAAATCCTCCCATTGAGTGAAATACAGTATACTATCGTCACGCAGTCTGACTGTCAATACGAAATGCTTGCTTACACATTCGTAATCTCCACTAACTATCTTCGACAGAAAAAGAGTATATGAGAGCAGTGACTGCAACGCAAGCTAACAAATTCGACCTGCGTCTTTCTGAACTTCGGATGAGTGTTTTACGACTGGGTCATGAGTCTGTGCTCTTGAATAAAAAAAATTCATAGTCAACAAAACTAACCATCAAACTTTGTCAGAAATTAAATTCGAAAATAATTTAATTTAAATTTTACGAACATAACATGATAATATAGCTGCTGATTTTATTTTAGAGCTTAAAATTTTTTTTTTCTTTTGATAATTCCTGTGTTGCTATTTTATAACATTCAATATTATCAGATCATTTTTTTTATACAGATCCGATTTCTAAATTGAAACAAATTATTTTTAAACAATTAGTTTTAAGTTTCTTTTTAATTAATCTGATAATTTGCGCAAGCCATTAAATGAAATTTAAAATTATATGTAAATCTAAAAGTAAGCTTGAAAGTTTTATAATTATGTAAGTTTAAAAAAATCCTAATAATTATAGCAGTATTGTCCTCCGATATTGTAAAATGTTCAACAACAATAACATTGTATTAATATTGTTATTTACTGAATTGTAGATTATGAACGTAAATTATAGAAAAATAACGTTATATTATGTTCATAATGAAATCTTGCCCAATAATACCTTCAATCGCTACGATCTATACTTAAACAGCCATGTTAAACAATTAGTTTATTTTAAGCAGCTTAAAATATGAAGACATTACTTGCCTTGTAAAGAAGAGGGAAACCAAACAAGATTTGATTAATATTTTTACTTCTAAATTTATTGAAAATTACAATCATAATTAATTAAATAACTTTAGCTGTTCTTGCAGAATATGTAATTGTAATTCTTACGAGATATATTAAAGAAATTAACAATAAAACGTTGTTATTAATTCAAGAAATATTTTATTTTAGTATTCAAAATAAATTCAACGATTATTTACGCATACCTTTCTGGTAAGTATTGATCATATATAATTTACAAAACAATTTTTATACTAAATGGTTGAAAAGAAATTTTCTTTTTAATTACTTCTTATTTTGGATTCCAAAGACAATTAGTAACAATTGAGAAAATGCAAAATTATTGTAAAGTACTGTCTAAAAATACAGTTACTGCAGCATAAGGAAATAATATTCAAGTAGCAAACTAATGTTATTGATTTAAAGCCTCAGGCTGAGAATTTATAAGCGAATATAGTAATCAACTTTGAATTATTTATTATAAACGGGCCTGGTTAACTCCCACTCAAAATATAGTATACAGCTAAAGAGTAGGAAAAGGAGTTGTCAATAACACATTATGAAAATTATTTCCAATATGCAAATCCTTGTAAATTTTCACTCATGAAGATTCTCCATAATACTAAAAGAACTAATAGATATGTCCTGATGTCGCCCATTTACAGAAAAAGTAAAACATTTTTTATTTTGCTCGAGTTTATTAAGAAAACATATCTGTACAGAATTAAAGGTTTGAGATTTGAAATAACTCACCTTAAATAATATAAATTAGCTAATAAATTAGTCATTCTTATAGAAGAATTCCCAATATTTTATTCTTTTTTAATTTGCAGCATTTATTTTATTATTATTTTTTTAATAGAATAAGTTAAGAAAATAAAATGAAAAATAAAACTACAATTATCCATCTTATACCTTTACAATAACTTAACTAATGGCACCAGTCAGTCTTTTAAGACTGGCGCTATTTGTGGCGTAAAAATCTGTTGGCAATAGAAAACATGGTTCTTATTTAATAAAAATATAATAAAATAGTTTTTTCTTGCATCTTGTATTAAAAGTGTGTTATGTTATTAAATCCCAGACTTACTAAAGATTAAAAGGTAACACACAAAAACACGCCCCCCCATATATATATATATATATATATATATATATAATATATATATATATAATAATTAAATAATATAATTACATCCATGGATGTTACGATTATTTTTTCTCCTTCCTGAATACTTATTTTCTAAAGAAGAGCAGAAAATAGTAGGTGAAAAGAGAACCACAGAGAAGGGTTTGTAATATAATTAAATAACAAAGTAATAATAATAATAATAATAATATATATATATATATATATATATACATAAATTTTCTTTCTGACTACCAAATTGACAAATTGACACTAACGTACACATCGTCAAACTGAACTGCAGAACGCCTTAAACTTTTTTTTTTTTTTTAGCTCCTGAAAGTTTGTGTAAAAGAGGTCATAAGAAAACACCGATCTCTCCTCATAACCATTCATTCAAATTTTAACCAAGAAACGGTGTACTTCCCTTTTCTTCTAGAATTACTGAGATAAAGCGAACGTAATTCATTGTGGACCCATTACGTAGACAATTTTTTTAAGCAATAACCAAGCATCCCCTGACGGTCATTTTCTGAAAACATTTTGTCCAGCAAAAGAAATCATTGGACTTTTAAGACTGTCAAGATACTCACGAATAAATACATTCCGGCCGAAGTAGAACGTCATCGCATTAATGCATACCACGTTTTTTTCTCGTTTATTAACATATTTTTCTCAATTTGCGTGAGAAACCCTTCTCCCTCGCTCTTTTTTCCCCTACTATTTTCTGCTCTTCTTGTGAAAATAAGTATTCGGGGGAAGGAGAAAAATAATCGTAACATCCATGGATAAGGACTTTTAATTCGTTTTAAACTGCATTTTCTTTTTAAAGATATCATACTCATTCAAAAATATAAATGCAATAAAGATAAAGATTTCCAGTGTCAGGAAATGGAAGAAAAAATTCATGTTTAACATTCAGATTTCTATTTCGATAACGTCGGGAGTGGTAGGGGGAGATATTTTATGTCTGCTGTTTGAATTTGGCATTTAAAAATTATTTAATACGTTTCTTTTTAATGGAACTAAAAGAAATAAAATGATGTAATTTTATATTTAAAATGTTTTTGCCGTATTGTTTTGATTTTATTTTTTTTTTCAAATTAAATAATCAAAAATTGAATAAATTTACTGAAATGAAATGGAATTTTCATTTTTGCTTTTGTTTAAAATTAAAGATAAACCGTAAAAAAATGAAATAGAAAAAAAGTAATAAAAAAGGCTAAAAAAGTATATTTAAATAGAAACAATTATTCTATTAATTTTCTTATTTCAAATTTTCCTTTTTAATAATTTATTATAAAAGTATTTATAGGACTTTAAAATATAATTATATAAATATTAATAGCTTGAGTTGAAGGAAAATAATGACCTTTTAATAAAAATTAATCTAAACTGTTTATTTGCTATGTCTTTACTAATTTAAAAATGAAACATTTCTGAAAATTATTATTACTGTTTTATGGCAACGAAATTTACATAATATCATTAAATTGTTTACACAAAAATAATTAAACAACATGGACACGCATGATAAACTAATACATTTCATACTTTTAATTAAAATCAATACTTTATGTTGTATTTTTTTTTTTATGAAATAAGAAAAAAAGTAAAAAGAAGGAAATTCTGAAAAATGACTTTAACTTTGATATTTGGATTATAAACAAAACAATTTCAGTATATAAAAACATATTTCTCTTATTACTCATTTTTACAGTTTTATGTATAAAACTTAGTTTGATAAAATTGAGTAACAGTTCAGCATGCATTACTGAACATGTTTCTGATAAACAACACTACTATACATAATCACATAAATTTTATATTTATGTGATTATGTAAATTATATTTTTAAATAATGATGCATTTACATCTTTTTTAAAGGCAAGAATCACACTTTGATTCTTTGAAAATATTTAGTCAAAAATGTTTTTAACGTGACATTATTATAATATAAAAGTATAAATATGTTACAAAATTCACTTTTCAAAATATGTACTTCGGTAGAAAAACAATGTAATATATATTGGTAAAATGAATTTTCAAAGAAATTTTCCAAAAATTAATTAGAATGAGTCATACAACATACATACATGATTGATGTTGTTATCAAAGGCGGAACATATGGATTTGAGGAGATTCGCTACTAGGAAGCAGATATGTAACCTACATTCATTTTGGCCGTTTTTAGTATACCTAACTAATTTGGACAAATTAAAATGGATTTTGTTATTATATTTCTAAATTGAAAAAAATAATGTTTGCGATTTACTATCTGAATTTTTTTCATAGAATTTTAATTTACGTCTAATTTACATCTGTGGAATAAAAATTAATTTTAGAATAAAATGTTTTGTAATAAATCTTTTATTGCTTTAAATTTAAAATTGCTTTAAAATTAAATTTGCGAAATAGTTATTTCTTTTTATATTGTTTGTTTTTCTAGGAAACAAACAATATAAAAAAGACTATTTTAGTATATACTATTTATTATAACCATTAAAGCTAAGTAGAACATAGAGAAACATACGTTTTTATGTATTATTTATTTCATTTTTATTACATTGTTGTTTTTTTTTTAAATAATTCCCTCTAAAGTAACGTTATTTAAAATATTCTACCTTTATCATTTTACGAACTGTCAAATATACTTAAAAGGAGAATTATTAATTAACCTTTTATTTATTTAACCTTTCCAAGTATTTTGACCAGCACTAAATTTAATCTTTTTATCCAAATGTATACATATTTTTAATTTTTATATTTTACAACAACAAAAACTACACAATCAATATTGAAAGACGATACTAAAACACAGAAAGAACAGGGTTTAATTCGGATGTTTATCTAAGTGGAGCTCAATTATACCTCATTGGACATCCTGTACTCCTTATCCTTTCCTTCCATCCTTCCAAGAGAAAAACCTTCCTCTTCCAAGGAAATTAATGACGAATTCTTAGATAGATTACCAGTTTTTTTTTCCTTATTTTTCTTCTTTTGACACCTGCACCCCAAGTGGCGGTCGTGGCAAAACAGGACGTCCTTAATTAACCTCTCTGCTACTTTTGGGAACTACCGATGACAGGGCGAGGTGCTAATGAATTTGTATTACTTGTACAAGGTAAGAACGAAAAAAAGTGGGGGATCTCAAAACTGTGAAGAGATGCTCTTCATTCTTTCTTAGGTAATTTTGTGTGGATAATTCAACGGGGATTGCAGTTTTTAAATTCATATGCGTGCTCATGATTAGATAAAGGTTTTCTTTTATGTTATCCAGAAGAAAATTCTTAGAGAATTAATAATGTGATTTCAATGAAATGTCTCATTTTACTGAGAATTTATTCCTACTAGAGAAATTTTTGCAATAAATAAAATTGATGTTATATTTAATACTAATTTGTATTACTTATTCAAGGTAAAAAATAGTGGGGAAAATCAAAACTAAGGAAGAGATGTTCTTCATTCTTTCTTAGGTAATTTTATGTGGATAATTCAACGGGATTGCAGTTTTTAATTCATATGCGTGCTCATGATTAGATAAAGGTTTTATTTTATGTTATCCAGAAGAAAATTCTTCGAAGAATTAATAATGTGATTTCAATGAAATTTTTTTTTACTGAAAATTTATTCCCCTACTAGAGAAATTTTTTGCAATGAATAAAATTGATGTCCCATTTAATATTAATTTGTATTACTTGATCAGGTTAAAAAAATAGTGGGAAAAATCAAAGACTGAGAAGAAAGGCTCTTCACTCTTTCTTAGGTAATTAGATATGATTTAAACAATGATTATATTTTTTAAATTCATAAATGTGCAAATGATTATGTAAGTAATTTTTGTTTATGTTATCTAGAAAAATTTTTTTGAAGAATTACTAGTATTATTTCTATGCAAGTTTTCATCCTACTGATGATTTGCCCTACCAGAAATATTTTTTGCAATTGATGAAATGATGTCAAATTTAATACTAATATAAATAATATCAAAAATTATTTTAAGACATGCCTATTTCGCTTTTTTTATTTTACGGTTTAAGTATCTTTTAAAATACAATATATAAATTTTCATATTCTCTAGATGATTTATATGTATCGCTTTTATTTAATAGTTTTATTTTTATTTCATAAAATAAACCAAAATTAGAAAAATGACGGAACATTAGAGAGAATAAAATTTATTCTGAAGAATAGAGGTGAGAAAGTTCTTATGAAATGAAAGCTAGAATTTTTTTTAAAAATTTTATATAATATCAGAAAGCATTGTAAAAAGCTGATAACAGCACTTTTTATTATATCGTAGAAAAAAAACTTTAGTTTTAAGTGAATATTTTAACTAATTAAACTAAGGTATAAAGTGAAGAATTTGTAAAATGAAGCAAGATGTCTTATTATTTCTTATGTAATTAACAAATTTAACTTGAAAATTATGAGTATGTATTTTTCATAAAAAGTGCCATTTTATTTTGAACATACATTCATTGTTTTAAAAATAATCTCTTCTTAATCTGAATTATACATTTTTTCACATTCAACTATTGCTTTATTTCTTTAGATTACTTTAAGAGATTCTCGGTTACAGAAAATAACGAATAAAGATATTATTTCTGTGAAATCGTTCTTTTAATAAAAATATCAGAAAATATTGTAAAAAGCTGATAAGAACACATTATTATATCGTAAATATTTTTCCAATTTTATGTCGTCACTAAATATTTTATTTATTTAATTCTGTATTATTCAGATTTCATACTTTTTGCAGTATTATGAGATGGATTTAATCATTATACTATGTTATTATATCTATGTTTTATCATCAATTCTATTTTTTTTTAAAAATGAAAGCATCTATTATGTATTCGATTGGATTATTCTAATTTGAGTTGTTACACGAAATTTGACACGAGACAGTTAAGTTGATTTTCTACAAATTTTTCTGCTATATTTGGCATTTCAGTTAATGTAACAATTAGAAACGCAATATTTTTTGACAAAGATCTTGATTCCAAGCTCAAAAAGTCATGCTTCCAACCAGAGAAAGAAGCTTATATAAGTCAATAAAGTCAATATCCATAATAAATATTGCCATTAAGTTTTAAGGATTTGATATACTATGTCTGAAATAGGAAAGATAATCATATTAATTTTTAAAAATTTACGTTCGTTTATTTGTTTTATTATAATGTCGTATTCTTGCTATACGGCTGTTAATAGTCCCTTTAAATGAGCAAACTTTTACAATTTTGAAAAGGGTTATTACCTATATGATCATTGATAAATGGAATGCTGTTTAATATGAAAGGAGATACTGTTGTAAAACAAATTTTGGTACTTATTAAAAATTTTGAAATTTGTATTATTAATTATTAATAATTTAATAATCGAGAATTAGCAAGAATTTTAATGATTTTTTAATTTTTACAATTGTTTTGGGTCATATTTTAAATATTCCTTTGAAATGTAATAAATATTTTGATCTAAATTATTTGGGGTTATATTCTATATAGTTTTTCAACAAAAATCATTCAGAACTGCAAATATTTTTTTAATAAAATATTTCAGCACATAAAAATAATTGTGATATATCTATGAATATTTCAAAAATTAGGAATAGTTTAACATATACTTTTAAGAAAAAGCTATTTAATGAAACATTGATTAAATAATCTTACATAAATTATGATAAATATGTATGTAAACAAGAAAACGTATAATTGTTTTGTGTATGGTATGTTTAAGAATAAAGTAAAAGGACATCGTACATGGTTTTATTTTGTTTGATATAAATAAAACAACTCTTACTTAACAGCATTTAAAGTATTAACAAGTATTAAAAGTATAAACAAGTATTTAAAGGCTAGTCATTAATTATCTGTGTTAATAATTAACTGTAAGCTATTTGTACTTTTAACTCATTCTGGATGTCAACCTAATACATTTTGAAAAGTATTTTAATTAATCAAATTACGCAGATTCATGTCAACAGCCATTATAATATACGAAGTGATTTAGTTCTAATTCCAACTGGTTAATAAAAGTCCAACTCAGTCTCATGGAATTAACTTACTCAGGTAAAAATGACATCGTAGATTTGGGACGTGTAACTGACAAATTCCTCTACTGTTTCAAAAATCCCCTTTTTTCAACCTCAACTCATAATGATGCTAATACCCAACAAATGCTACGCAATTAATGTAGGAAACCGCATGCTATATTATTAGATTGCCGTCAGAAGAGAGCTAAAAGAAGGATGAAATGCTAACAAACCGCATCCAATTATTGTTTAACGCTTCACTACCCGTGGCTAAAGAAATTTTGCCTTCGTTATCGGCGATGATCCATCGCAGGCAAATGATTCCCGGATTCCAGAGGCAGAAAATCTGCCGGAATCGACGTCCGGGATTCTTTTTCCATTGGATTTTTGCCCCTTCTGTCACGTGCGCTAACGGTCCAGCGAAGATGGAATTTTGCACTCATGTCCACCATGAAAATTCGTCTTTAGTTGTACTTCAAAATAGGCCGCTGCGGAAGAATGGGTTTGCAAAGTTGTGTCAGTAAATGATGAAGGGGTGAATTAAACTAAAATACTTATTTAAAAGAAGAAAAATATTTTTCTTATCTAGTATTGCTGCCATTCATAAAACACTAACAATTAATTTGTATCTTGTAATGAATATAAATTAGTTATTTATAACAACTTTAGCCTCTGCAGGGTTAAATCAAAATGAATTAAATTAACGTTTATTAATTAATCTTTATTTCTATGGAGATACATTATTTATTTAATGTTTACTCAAGTAATTTCAATAGAAATTTAGTGAATAAAAAAATTGGAAAATGAATATATACAAAATTTATCCGCATATGAGAGTAAAGAAGTCAATGGTAAACTGCAAATGAAAAAATGCATTAAGGTTATTTAGGTTTAATGCTTTTTCCCCAAATATAATTTAATTTTTCTTGTGCAATTTTTGCTGTTATATTTGGAAGAATTATCGTGATACGTTTGTATGTTAGTGACCTATACGATTTAATGGTATAACATTAACAAAACAATTTTAGTATGAAATACTATTATGTTATACGATGAGCTCTTTGTTTTTTCTTTTTGACGGAGTTGTCCATAAAAAGTTCGGCAACGATTTCATTTGTTTTTAGTATTTATTATAATGCACATATATGCTATGTCGATGTCTCTGAAAAAGTTAACTGTACTCTTGTTAACTAAGCAAATAAATGTATAGAATTTAATGAAAATATGGAGAAAAAAATTGTGATTAGAAATTGTGCTTATGAACAATTAAAGAAAATGTATTAATTTTTATCAATATTAATAAAGTATTTACTAAATTGAATTTAATATAAATAAATAAGAATTGAATAATTAGAATAAGAATTTTTTTTAATGATAATTGAAATAAAATTTGCATTATAACTGATCCTAAATTCTCATTGAAATTACTTCCTAAAAGATATATTTGTTTGTTACGATCTGTTAACTTTCATCGGTCTTTTGAATTCTGAATTCGAATTAAATACTATCTTCGTATTATAAGAAAGACTTAAAATACAATTCTTTAAATATAATTTAACGTTTTTGTGCTATGAAATTTTACAATTTTTATTTTCGAATCACTTTTTTTTTCCGTTAAATATTCTGTTTTTACTGAAAACTTTATTTTTTCCATTTAAATTTGTGGAATAATTTGAATTTAATTGTAAATTATAAAAAAAAAACTTTTAATATTATCAGAAATCAGCTGCTGACTCTATTTAAATTAAATTATTGGTATACTGTTAATTTATAAGAATAAAACTGATAAAAAAAACAGAAAATTTCCTGAATCTTTGTTGTAGACACTTAAAATCATTCTATATGAATATAGTGCGTCAAGCTTTACTTACGGTCAAAACCTTATTCAGTGTTCTTGGACATAAAATTTCACCTTTTGCCCTGCTTTCTTGAAAGACAAGTTAGGTGTGAGAGGCGTGGTCTTTCACGGTGCGACTATTATTGCCTATTAAGTCGCTGGTCATTAATGTTCACCATCTCCTTACCTCAGACATCAATTACAAGCTAGGGTGGAGCAGCAAAGCTACAAAAGATCGTTTCGTGTCCCCAGGAAGACATTTTTCAGGTACTTGAAAAACATCGATAGACGCATTGTGCTAAAAGAAAAAGATTTACAGAATAAGATCATCTTTGTATGCAGACAGATAGAAGTTTGGAGTTAATTTTTTTGTATTCAATTGAGTTTTTATTTCAGATGTTTTATATTTATTTAAATTTATTTATTTTTTATATTTCTTAAAACCATTTAAAAATTATAAAAGTATAATGCTATAAAATATTAGTATTGTTCAGTATACATAAGCAATTGGATTGAATATCGAATAATGAACCAATGAGTAATTGAGAAACTATGTTATTCTAAAATGCTAATATGTAAGAAAAGTATATTCCAAAAATGATGAGTTAAATGTTAATCAAAGATGTTAAAAATGACATTGAATATTATTAGTGTGCAAAACCATGTAAACACAGAAAATTTTTTTTTTTAATAAGTAGTCTTGAAGTTACTTAGTTAAGTTTGCCATGGAAATTACAAACAAAATTGGAAATAAACTTTAAATTGGGTTGAAAAATATTTAAATATCTCAAATGAATTACTCATATTTATTAAACTCGCTTTTTATGCATAATTAGATATTTTTTCTGTGTGTATAAATAATACAAGAACTCAACTACCAGAAATGCATTAACTTTTTTACTAGAATTTTTCTATCAAAACTAAGATTAAAGTACAAATTTTCGAAATGAATAACCTGAATAAATATATATTGATTAAAATTATGAATTTGAGATTCTTAGAAATGTGTTAATCCTATATTTACTAAGGTTACAACTAAATACAAATGAAATTGCATTTTTATATTTAGATTTTATATTAAGCCTTTGTTATATTCTAGTAAATAGTTTTTGCTATACCAAATATTCTAAAGAAATGGCAAAAATAAAAAATGATAAAATTCTTTTCCATTAAATACCTGGAAAATCGAAAATAAATCTAAGAGGAAACAATAGTTTGAATTCATAAAAGGGAAGTTAAAAGTAATTACTTCACGAAAAAGGGTTTCGAATTATTTTGAATAAGATAAACACAGACGGAGGGAAATATTTTTAACAAGAGGTAATTGATTTCGATAAAGGAAAAAAACAAGTACCGTTATAAAATGAAGGTTAAAGATTTAATCGTATATAAGTTCTATGTATTATTATAATAGAAAATAACTCAAATATTTTCCCTTAATGCTTCTTTTGTAATTTGTATTTCTATGGATTAAGAAAAACGTTTATAGCGTTGCTTTAATGTTAAAAGGTTAAACATTAAACGTTGCATGTTTACTTAGCTGTTCCTACAATAAGTACTATTAAATTTAAGCTTTATGTGTTAAAACTGCAAAACCAAATAAGTTGTTTGCATAAAAGAAAATTGAACCAGCTACAACTCGACCTACACGATTATATTCTACACATGCTCAAGTACTCCACATTATGGTTGAATTAATAATTAACTTTTGCAATTGTTATTTTTATTTTATTTTTTTTCAAGTAACACGATAACAATTAGCATTGGTTATAATTACTGTACATTAGCTGTGTTTGTAAAACCTATTTAACTATTCTGAACAGATAATTAACCGTGTGGCCAACTCGCACTTTAGGACTACGCTTTACTCAATTTTAAAAACGTAATATATTGTAACTTGAATTGCCCGTCAAATTCATTAGAAGTCATTTATACTGACTAGAATTCTTTTATAAGAACAAAAATGCGTTATTGTTGACTGTTTTATTATCACTTGCGTGAATTGAAAATTCAGGTATTTACTTAAAAATTTTCTTGAAAGTAATAAAAAAAAAAAAAAAAACGATTAGAAAATTTTTACAAAAAGCAATAGTAAAAATACTTTTCTTCCTTTACTTTTTTTTTTAATATTAAAAATTGTAAACAGAAAATTTTCTTGATGTATAGCTTAATTTAGAAATAATTTAAAAACATAAATATGTTAACGCTAAATTTTTTGAAAAATTTTATTATTTTCATAAATATTTAATAAGTGTCAATGAAATATTTATTTTTTGAAATAATCAACAGACGGTGTATCAAATCTACTTCTACTATGTGATTAAACATCACTGTAAATATATACACTCAAGAGCCAAAACATTATGACCACCTGTCAATAACGAGTTGGCCCACCTTTGGCGCGCAACACAGCCTCGACCCGCCTTGGCATGGATTAATACCACCACTTAATACCAGTTAAATACCACTTCCACCTGATCACGTGCCTTCCACGTCATCCTGGCGAGTTCATTGCAAAATGTAGGGATGGTCATAATGTTTTGGCTCTTGAGTGTATACACTATGAAAGAAGGTACAAAAAATATGTACACGCCATACAAAATTTAGACTCATTATACAAAACTGAATGGAAAAAAAGAAAAACTCATATTGAAAGAGAAAATCAAAATGGCATGTCAAATGTAAAAACAATAAAGGGAATTTTTAAAGATTAACATTACTACTTACTTATATTAAAGACTCTACTATATTTCAGAATTATTATAATTTCTAAGTAAAAAAATAAGGATAGGCATTAGTACGAGGAGTATAAAAACTAAAATATTGCACCAAAAATGTCTCAATATTTACATATTCAATCATCTTCATATTTACATATCATCATTCTTCTGCTTTTCGTTATGTAATAACTACTTTTAGAAACAAGAAAACTCGGTGGAGATTGTGATCACAGCTTGAGTGTCTCGCATCGACCGTCGGACTGCCAGGTAGAAGTTCTGCGAATTTTCTCCCATACGACAAACAAATTATAATATAAAATATAAATATGTTATAAAATTCACTTTTCAAAGTATGTATTTCTGTTGGAAGACAATAGTATTGGTAAAATAACTTTTCAAAGAAATGTTTCAAAAATTGATTATAATAAGTCATATAAGATACATACATGGCTGATGTTGTAATAAAACACACACCCTATGGACGAGAGGCGGTTCACTACTAGGAAGCAGATATGTAACCTGTATTAAGTTTGGCTGTTTTTAGTATACCCTAACGAATTTCGAAGATATAAAATGGATTTTGCTATTATATTTCTAAATTAAGGAAAGAATGTTTGCGATTTACTTTTTCAAAATTTTTTCTCCATAGAATTTTTTAAAGTCTAATTTACATACTGTGGAAAAAATTTAGTTTTAGACAAAATATTTTGCAATAAATTTTTCATTGCTATAAGTTTAAATTTGCTTAAAACTAAATTTGCGAAATAATTGTTTCTTTTATATTTACTTTCTTTTTGTTTTGCTAGGAAACACAATTTAAATTCCTGGTATTTTCGTCGGACTGCCAGGTAGAAGTTCTGCGAATTTTCTCCCATACGACAAACAAATTATAAATTAAAATAAAATATCCATTAAAAATTTAATATTTCTCAAAGTATGTATTTCTATTAATGTTTTAAAGTAATAGTATTGGTAAAAAACCTTGGAAATGTTTAAAAAATTGATTAGAATAAAGAAAAGAATATCCATTAAGAAATTTGAATAAAAACATACATTTATTCTCATATTATGTTCACTTAAAGAAAGATTTAATTCTCATAAACCCTGGATACTTTTAGACAATAATTCTATACAAATTAAAAAAATCCTTGGATACTTTTAGACAACTCTATACAAATTAAGGAAAGAATATCCATTAAGAAATTTAATATTTCTCATACATTTATTCTCATATTAATGTTTTTTAAAGTAATCTTAATTTACATCTGTTGAATAAAATTTAGTTTTAGACAAACTAAAGAAAAAAATTTTCCATTAATAAATTTAAATTTGCATAAATTTATTCTCAAATAATATTTTTTTATATTTACTTTCTTTGTTTCATAAAACACAATTTTAAACAATAATTTCTATACAAATTAAAAAATCTGGAATTTTCAACCCATACGACAAACAAATTATAATATATTAAAATATAAATATGTTATAAAATTCACTTTTCAAAGTATGTATTTCTGTTGGAAGACAATAGTATTGGTAAAATAAAACTTTTCAAAAAGAAATATTTAAAAAATTGATTAGAATAAGTCATATAAGATACATACATATTGATGTTGTAATAAAACACTTTAATTCTATGGACGAAGGCGGTTCACTACTAGAAGCAGATATGTAACCTGTAATTAAAAAAATTTGGCTGTTTTTAGACAACTCTAACAAATTTCGAAGATATAAAATGGATTTTGCTAATATTTCTAAATTTAGGAAAGAATGTTTTTAAATTTACTTTTTGAAAATTTTTTTTTCCATAGAATTTCTATTTACGTCTAATTTACAAACTAAAGAATAAAATTTCCATTTTAGACAAAATATTTTGCAATAAATTTTTCATTGCTATAAGTTTAAATTTGCTTAAAACTAAATTTTTAAATAATTGTTTCTTTTATATTTACTTTCTTTTTTTGCAAGGAAACACAATTTAAATTCTGGTATTTTCGTCGGACTGCCAGGTAAAGTTCTGCGAATTTTCTCCCATACGACAAACAAATTATAATATAAAATATAAATATCCATAAAAATTTACTATTTCAAAGTATTTATTTCTGTTTTTAAGACAATAGTATTGGTAAAATAACTTTTCAAAGAAATGTTTCAAAAATTGATTATAATAAGTCAAAAGAATACATACATATTTAATGTTGTAATAAAACACACACCCTATGGACGAGATATTTCACTAAAGGAAGCAGATTAACCTGTATTAAGTTTGGCTGTTTTTAGTATACCTAACGAAATTAAAAGATATAAAATGGATTTTTGCTATTATATTTCTAAATTAAGGAAAGAATGTTTGCGATTTACTTTTTCTCAAAATTTTTTTTCCATAGAATTTCTATTTTTTAAAGTAATTTACATCTGTGGAATAAAATTTAGTTTTAGACAAAATATTTTGCAATAAATTTTTCATTGCTATAAAAATTTGCATTAAAACTAAATTTGAAATAATTTCGTTTCTTTTATATTTACTTTAATTGTTTTTAAAAAATTTAAATTTAATTTTCACTAAAGTTCTGGAATTTTTTACGACAAACAAATTATAATATAAAATATAAATATGTTATAAAATTCACTTTTCAAAGTATGTATTTCTGTTGGAAGACAAATAGTATTGGTAAAATAACCATTTCAAAGAAATGTTTCAAAAATTGATTATAATAAGTCATATAAGATACATACATATCTAATCTTGTAATAAAACACACACCTATGGACGAGAGACAATTCTTCACTAACTAAAGAAAAAAAGAATATCCATAACCTGTTTGATATTTGGCTGTTTTTATATACCCTAACGAATTTTTTTAAAGAAGATATAAAATGGATTTTTAGACAATTATATTTCTAAATTAAGGAAAGAATGTTTGGATTTACTTTTTGAAAATTTTTTTCCATAGAATTTCTATTTACGTCTAATTTACATCTCGGAATAAAATTTAGTTTTTAAAATATTTTGCAATAAATTTTTCATTGCTATATTCTGTTTAAATTTGAAAACTAAATTTGCGAAATAATTGTTTCTTTTATTTTACTTTCTTTGTTTTTTTAAAAACACAATAAAATTCTGGTATTTTCGTCGGACTGCCAAATTAAAAAAATCCTTGGAATTTTCTCCCATACGACAAACAAATTATAATATAAAATATAAATATTTCTCATAAAATTCACTATTTCAAAGTATGTATTTTTTGGAAGACAATCTTATACTGGTAAAAATAACTTTTTCAAAAAAAAGTTTAAAAAATTGATTAAGAATAAGTCATATAAGATACATTTATGGTTGATGTTTTTAAAACACAACCCTTTGGACGAGAGGAGGTTCACTACTAAGAAGCAGATATGTAACCTGTATTAAGTTTGGCTGTTTTTAGTATACCTAACAATTTCGAAGATATAAAATGGATTTTGCTATTATATTTCAAATTAAGGAAAGAATGTTTGCGATTTACTTTTTGAAAATTTTTTTTCCATAGAATTTCTATTTACGTCTAATTTACATCTGTGGAATAAAATTTAGTTTTAGACAAAATATTTTGCAATACATTTTTCATTGCTATAAGTTTAAATTTGCTTAAAACTAAATTTGCGAAATAATTGTTTCTTTTATATTTACTTTCTTTGTTTTGCTAGGAAACACAATTTAAATTCTGGTATTTTCGTCGGACTGCCATGTAGAAGTTGCGCGAATTTTCTCCCCATACGACAAACAAATATGGGGCAGTTACCCAGAAATTATTACAATACTAGTAAGTATCATTCTTTCCACTACACAATGGTAAACTTTTCATGGGCTACTCAGAAAAATAAAGTATGAAACTGATCTATGAAAAAAAAAATAGGGCAAATTTATAATTTTGAGTATTTTTGTATTCGTAATTTTATTGAAAAAGGACATAAAAGCTGAGTATTTTTACTATGAACTATAATACAAGAAGTAGAATGGTCTTAAAATATGTTTCATTTTAAAGGAATTATATTTTGTTTAAAATTAAATTTTCATTTTTTAAAAAATAATTATTAATCTAGTATTTATATCGCGTACAAAGAAAATCGGTAATTGTAACTGCTCAAATATTTAAGCATATTGTTTGACCGATTTCATCTAAAATTCTCTTGTATGTCAATTTTGATTTTTAGAAAAATTAATTAAAATTAATAAATAATAAATAATATCGATTCGATACATCAAATCACTTTTGAGAAATTAAACATAATAATTAAACACGGAAGCAAATAAATCAAATGATTAATTTTTTGTATCTATGGTAATCATTTCATTTTTAAATTCCTAACTTAAAAATACTTAACTTGCATCATGATTTCTTCAAAAGTAGGAAATAATAAAACAAGCTAAAAAAATAAAAGTAATTATTAAATTGCTACAAACTCATTTTGCATGAAAGGAAAATATTGTGTAAGAGTTTGTTTGTTTTGTTTGTTAGTGTCTGACGGTTTCTGTTAATTTTGGTCGTATATTTTAACGTAATATAATTTGCTCTGTAAAAGGTGTTTTTAGTAAGAAATAAATTTTTATCTTGCACAATATACAATTTTTAATATGTACCTATAAAAAAAAATTTAATTTTATTTTCTTGTTTGATGATATATATATATATATATATAAATATATATATGCGTGTGTTATATAGATTGTACTAATTACATAAATTTAAATTAATTAATTTTTATTCATTCAGAATTGCTTCTGCAACAAATAACTAAACATCGCAATTTTTTAAAAATTACATTTAATACTATCAGGTTTTTAAATTTTTTAAATCCAATATAATTACGTCTGTTGCGTAATCAGAAGTCAACAAAAATTCTAATGACTTTTTAAATTAAATAATAAATAAATTTTGATGGTTGAGTTACGACGAAACGAAATTAAAATAATAATTATGTTCATTTGCATTGCTTTCATTTTTTATTTGATTATTTATTGCTGGATTTTTAATTATTTTAATTTTTCTTGTCTCATTTTTGTTTGTGTTGATGTATTTAATGTTTTTTTGTAAATTTTCTTATTTGCTTTTTCCCATTTCATATTTAATGACATTTTTATTTTAATTATATTTGTGCAATAACTTTCAAATGGATATCAAATTCATTTCTCATTCAAAACTTTTACTATGTAGATTTCTGCATATGTTTGATAGACTACTTTCATATTTTTAAATCCTTTATTTTTTTTATTCATAGTCAATTAATGAAATTATTTCAACTAATATTCATTTCTTGGACTAAACTACTACCATTATTTATTGTCAACGTAAATTAACTTGAAATTATACTTTGAGTGAATTTATTCTTTGTTCCATAAGTAGTAAATGAAATGAGAGACGGATTGTATTTTAATACGTATGTTGAAAAATCAGAATATAAATCATTTTCCGCATATTTATTTTTTCTCTTTAAACGTTATTGTATTTAATCTAATAGATGTATATTTATTAAGTGGTTCTAAGTAAACATTTATATATTATAATATATTAATTTTCAAAAATATAGTTAGATATTTTCCTATATGCAATGAAAATAATATCACTTATTTAAATATCTTGTGGCATCTAATTTCCTTTAATATCTAATAACTTCAGTTAATTTTAGTTCCCGTGAATAGAAAAGATTAGGAAATTAAATCTATTCAAACCATTCACATAAGAATTCCATTTAATTAAAGCAATATATTTTTGATCTAAACAAACTTCATTGTTCTTTAGATGTTAGCTTCAAAATAAAACTATTTATTTTATGTAATATTTTAAATTTAAATTTAAATTCTAAATATTTAATATAATACATAGGAAAAACAAAAAAAATAAGCAATTCTGTATTGATCAGAAATATATTTTTGTTATGACTTTTCCTTTTCTAGACATGGAATGTGAACTATTGATTTCTTACTTTTCGTCATTCCCAAAATTCCAAAGTACTTCAAGGAAAAGTGAATTTCTCCATTAGAACTTTTCCGTAACTTTTCGATATTTAAGATTTCAGAAATTCGATATGTTTTTATTGAATAATTGTGATCAGCGTTTGTTGCTATGTGTTTGTTAAATTTATGTATCGATCAAATATTAAAATTTTTATTTAATTAATATTTGAGTTATTTATTTTTGAGAAAATTAAAGCGAAAAATTCAGAGTTTATGCAATAAATCAGTCAAGTTTATAAATGTAGAAAAGAATTTTGTCGTTATGAAGTATAATATGTTTTTAATTTTTAATGTAGTTTCTTAATAGAATAATGGGATTGGTTCTGTTTGCATAAAATGGTCAAAAATGCCCATAAATGGTCATAAATTGGCCTTAAACAGTTTTCTGTTTTTAAAATACATTTATTTAAAAAAATTGTAATTAATAGTAGTATATGGTGCATTTAACTTTTGATTGCTAACTTTTAATTTTAAATATATTGTTGAATTATCTTGAATCAATAGAAACTTCCTATTTATATTCTATTGGCCATGCATCTCTTTGAATTAGAAGAGTTTATTTTAAGTGGTATTAGATGCATTATCAAATTTGATGCACTTAATAGGAATTATTTTGATTTAAATTAAGTAGTAATTTTCAAATAATCACAAATAAATGTTTAACAACTGAATGATATATATAATTCAGTACACTTAAATAGAGCAAGTTCTTTGGATCAAATTTTTTAACGTCTGCTTCAATACGCTAATCGATATAATTAAAGTAATTCATAATAAGAAAATTTTGAATTTATCTTTTTTAAGATCAATTAAAACTGTTTCTTAATATTGCAGTCAATTGTTTGTCTTCGAAATTCTTCGAATTCAGAAAATTGAAGCTTAAATGTTAAATAAAACATACATAAATAAATAAATGCCAAAGAAATCAACCACTTTTTAGAGGGCAGCTATTTTTTACTTAATAAATACATACTTTTGAAATAAAATAGATTAGGTAAAAAAAAAAATTATCAAAATTTTCATTGCTGCAATTCAATAAATGGAGAATATTTTTATCAAGAAGTACCTGATGACAAATCTCTACCCATGTAAGTTAATCAAATAACGCTTTCCACCCAATTAGCTTTTCTATCTTTCTTCAGATCAATTTTTCAGGACTTTTATTTAGTAACAGACTCACACCACTTTTAGCCTTACAAGACAATCTGAAGAACGTTGCGCCTCCTTTTGACAACAGGTTGTCCATTCTACGGCGACTTGTTGCTGAGCTCCGATTCAGCAGGAAAGTCGCATTTGTGGGGTTATTGGCGCGACTGCCTGGCGCCACAGCGTCCGAAATCCCTCATATTGTTTAAAGCCACATCACGACAAGATTTTCCTGTTCCCCGATCCTGGAACTCCTGTTATGCAGCCACTTTATCTAGGCCCTTCCCCTCTTTTCATGGAAGGAATGAATAGATTTCTTTATGTCATTTCGGCCCCAGCTCTTTGAGATTGCTGACTTAGTTTTCATTTGTGGCAGATGATAAGAGGGTTTTAATCGTTTCCGAAAGAATAAGATTCCTTAAAAGACATTTTTGAATAGTTTTAAGCGACTGACTGGTATCCATTTTGGATTAAATTCCGGTTTTAAATGTTTTTATTATCATGATTTTCGTAAGATCTAGTGTTTTGTTATGATAATCTGCAGTTATGATTTAATATCCTTGACCAACACACTTGTCTGTTCAATGACAAATTGGATATTGATATCATTGCTAATTGTGATATTAGTTTGATATTTAGTATTCTTTAAGCAAATTGTCTTTATAATTGAAATCACATAAGAAAATTATGAATAAATGCAAAAACCAGTTAAAAATTATTGTTTTTGTATAAATTTATATTTACACTAACAAAGAATTGGTCTCATTTTTTTCTGCTAATAGTTTCATAGGCGGATTTCAGAAACAGAAATGTATACATTTTAAAAATATTTATGTAACACGAACTAAAAATTATTTAAACACCCTGACAGTTGTTAAAGAGTATTTTCAAATTAAAATAATGCACAGTTTTTAATATCTAAACTTGTATTGATTGAATTAAACATGATATACATTTAACAAATACATATAAATTTGGACGATGTCAATACAACAGATTGAAAATCCATGTCGTCGATTGTCTTTATTGACAGTTTTTTTTTTTTGTTTTTATTATTCTTAAATCCAACGAACTGCTTCATAAATAAAAATAAGCAATCTGAGAGAAATTTCTGTATCTGAAAACCATTTACTAATTTTTACATATCTTTGCTATTTTCATTAATGAAGAACTTAAAAAATGACCGTTATTCCTAACATTTAATTGATGAAAATTTGCCAACTAATTTCTATATATATATATATATATATATAATGTTGAACATCGGTGGAGTTCGTGTTCAATTTATATACATGCCCCGAACGGCCTACCGATGGGCGATGCGGGGAAGTATTACCTACCTGTATAGCTTTTAAGTGTAATTGTTCTGTAGTGTGTCGTACGGAAGAAAATCCGATGAACTCAGTTTGCCTGACTATTGAGATGCTTTACACATGTTGTCATAGACGTCATCAAGTCTCTTCGTTTCTGAAAGCAGTAACTTCAAACTGGAACTTGAACTCGAGCTCAGATATATTGTTACTTAATTTTACCGACATAACTGAAAAATTGTTTAAGAGCTTAATAAATTTTACAAAGGCAAATTAGAGGGTATCAGTTATTTGTATATACATCATACTTAAGTAATATTTTTAAAATCGTGATTTTTAAATACAAATGCAACATTAGCAATAATACTATATTTAGGAAAAGAAAAGGAAAGAAGGCATAGAAAAAAATTATTGAATCAAAATGCATTTTATAGACTTTTTAAAACTTAAGATCTTTAAATTATGATGTAGAATATCACAAAACTATCACATAAAGTATACGTTATTGTTTGATATATTTAAAAATTTTTTTTTTTTTACTAATTATATTTTTAGAAGCATTTTATATACCAGAAACATGTTTCTTAAGTGCATTCTTATACCTTATAATCATTAATGTAGAACTTATAAATTTTGTAGAACTTTTATAAAAATCTTTTGTAATTGCCCATTCAAATATACTAAGTAACACTTGTATATTTTATATATATTTTAACTGTTGATAAATTCAGAAGTACAAATGACTCAAAAACAATTCTTCATTATTAAGTTAAATGTAGTACATGTATTAATTATTTCTTTCTTATTTTAGAACCTATAATTCTTAGATTTATACATTACATTATAAATTGGTATTACTACTATATATGACTACAACGTGTACTAGTATTACTATTATAATATATAAGGATAAATTTATACATTATAAATTAATAAATAATTTCAAATGACATTCTAGTATTAATAACAGTTTGAATTGAAGTTAAATTGGAAAATAAGAAGAAATCTTTTAAAAGTAAAATTATTTTATATTATTCTGTACTCAATAATGTACCATAAATATTTTGCAAAATAAGGAATGATAAAACAGCAAAATTATTTTCATTAACCTTATTAATTCATAATTCTGACTAACAGGTTTTTTAATGAATTAATAATTCTTTGGGTTTATTATCTTTGAAGTGTTTAAAATCGCTTAAGAATATTATTATATAAAAAAATTTTTTTAATTAATTTTAAACAGCTAATAACTTGCAATTCATTTAATGCAGATGTAATTAATACAATTTTTAATAGAAGGAATAAACAAGCAAATATTATATTTCCTTAATTTTAATTGATATTTAATAAGATAATTGACTAATTATTTTCTATCCTTCGTTTAATAGAAGTACACGATTTAAAGAGGAAAAAAATCTATTAATTTAAAATTCTAAAATTAATGTTATTCAATAAATATAAAATTATTAAATTAATATAAAATTCTTAATTTAAAATAATCATTTGTAATCTCAGGAAAGTAATGTATGTATGCTTTTTAAATAATGTAAAAATTTTTAATATTTGTTTTTCAGAATTATTTTACAATTTAATATTTTAATTAAAATATTATTGTATTGTTTTTTTATTTAAAGTATTTCATTTTCTTTTATGTGTGAACTACTACAACTATATTACTAACCCTGTTATTGTAATCAACATAGGCATTTTATTTAAACAGGATTACTCAATTCTTTTTCAAAGAACACCAAGTTTCTTCAACGTCATTTGTTTTCAGTTGTCCTGAGAGTTAATTTACAACTCTTAAGTTGGTGAATAAAGTTGGATTTTTAAGTTGGCGAATAAAACTTTACTTGGAAATGCATGTCAAGTGACCGTTGAAGTTGTGCTCAAGAATCAAGATAAGAAAGTAGAAAATTATATGTATCACCTTTTATTTATAATATAATGAATAAAACTAATTAATATCGGCATCTATTTCCAAACAAAGTGGCCATTAAGATCATTGTATATTTAATTAATCAAAAGGGAAACACTAAACTTTCTTTTACCTGTAAATGACTCCATTTGTTATCTGTATTGTTGTAATCAACATGAGCATTTTGTTTAAGCAGGACTCTTTTACAAAGTACACCAAGTTTTTCATCGTCCATTTTTTTAATTGTACTCGGGTTAGAAATTTACAACTCTGGAAAGAGTTTTCAAGTCGGCGAAAGAAACTTTTGTTTTGAAATGGGTGTCGGATGACCGTCGGAGTAGTACTTAAGAATCCAGATTAAGAAAGAATGTTAAGAGGGGCGCAGTCCAAGAATTACGAGATCGTAAAAAGGCAACAGTGAGAGGTTCCCAGGGCAAGGTGAGATTTACAGCCAGGCACACTCTGTTTTAGCCTTTCATTTCGATGAGAAAATGTCAGCCAAGAAGCAACTTATGGGAGTGCGGCGATAGCGATTAAAACAAGAACAGTGTTCATTATAGAAGCAGATGGAAACGGCATTTCTGAATTGCATTGCTTGGATAATCACTGACTTTCAATTTCATTTCTATTATTGGTTCTGATCCCAAGATTGTGCATAGCAATTTAAAAGTGACTTAACAAAAATTTTTTTTTACTATGCAAGCATTTAAAAATTCCTAATTAAATATAGTGCCTACCTGCATAAACCATTTCGATTTATTTTATAATATTTTTAAAATTTAAATATTAATTGAATAATATTAAAAAGTGTTAATTAAAATATAGAATTTATGAGCATTGTAAATGAATTATTATAACTAAAATTTTGAATTTTTATTATTTTAATAAAAAATTTTTAATGCATGAGAGAATACAGAAATTTTTATTCAGTTTAATACAAACAATTTCTTAATCGCTTTTTTAAATAGAACATTAATTTATGATTATTATAGTAATTAACCGGTTCTATTCATTTCATACATTTTTAATTTTAATACTTCTTCTAGAAATAAAAAATTAACTCAGTTTCTCGCAAGTTCCCAAACATCCTTCAATTTACCTCATTTTAAGTGAATGAATGCCAAATTTAAATATACTTTACCTTCACTGAGTGGTAAATGTTTAAAAGAACAAAAACTATTTTGCCTTTAAACTTTGTGTTTTTTTACAAGTATACGGATAATTACGTATGAAATAAGATTTGCTTGAATATCAGACAAAAATAATAACACAAATAATTAAAAAGATTTTCCTTTAAAAGATAACCATTTAAAAGTTATTACATTTTTTAAACTGATTTAATAAAATGTGCACAAAGTATGTAATTTAAAACATGTTATTTATACACTTGTTACTTTCTCAGTGTATCTTACAACCTTTATTAGCAGGATAGCCTCTCAGTATGTCTTAAAATTTTTAATTCCAGATAATATTATATAAAAATCTCTCCTCGCACTCTCTTTGTATACTGATCACAAATATATTAAATATGTCTAAGTACTAATATTCAGATACTGCCTAGCAACGTAATTAGAGATTTTTTATTTTAGTACCTGTTCTTAGAAATGGGAAATTTTCAAGTCCTGTAAAACAGATTATTCTAAATTCAGAGTAAAATCGTTCTATATATACAATGATATTGTTGTTGTTGTGCATCTTTTTGCGTTTAAAAATATAATAATTTAATATTTATGAAATGATCATGTCCAGTAAAATGGTCATATCCACAAATGATCATGTCAGTAAAGGATCAGTACAGTAAAAGATCATGTCAGTAAAGGATCAGTACAGTAAATGATCATGTCAGTAAATGATCATGTCCAGTAAACCCTGCCTGCCTGAAAATTAGCTCTGAAAAGCCTCCTACTCTATGTATTTTCTGCGCATGCCTCGTGAAGTAAGTAAGTATATTGCTAAAAACGAAATTATGTTCCTTAAAAAAATATAACAGAAGTAAAACATCAACTTCTAAAAAAGGGAGGGAAGGTGCAGAGTGCATCCTGTTATACTTTCTTCCTTTTAAAGACGAATTTTGAAAGACAACCACTGAGATGTATAATCCTTTGGTGGACGGATTGAATAAGATGAGGCAAGTAGGGGATCACAGGGACTATGGATTCCCCAACGACCCAGGGGAACACACATCCTTTATCCCAAAGAGGAGTGGCGGCAAAGAGCTTTGATTAAGGCTTCTCCCCATCATCGAGGGAACTATTATTCTGCTGAGACAGGTACAAAAACAACGGGGCTAATGGCCTTCACCACAACAAACGAAATTCAGGACCCCGCAGTCATTTTAGTTCCATTTACAAATCCGCTGAGTCAGCATATAGCAGCGGGATTTCATTAGAAGTCGCTCTGGCGATCAATATATTCCGCGTGCAACAAAATTCATAATTGAATTCTGTTGCCAGGACTTGTCAAAAGAGATGTTAGAATGTAATAAAATACCAGTTTTGACAGCTCTTTGATGTAATTGTTTTTAATATTTTAATCAAATTTCAGAGATTATTAAAATTTAATTCTTTCACATTTTATACATTTTATGAATAAGAAAATGCTTATCTGGAAAGAATTTCCAAACTCGATGCAATGCAATTTAATAGGTGGAAGATTATCCCCCTTTAATAGTAAAATATATATATATATATATATAAAAAACACATGAACACAAAAACTAAATGATTATAAAAGGAGAACAAGGAGAGGAGAACAAACATGGAATAAATTAGAAATACAACCATTTTGCACTCCAAAGGCTACTCAGCTACTACAGTATACGCTGTGTGCAAATTGTACAACAAAGTCATCATAGTATTCGTAATACAAAATTCTGAAGGGTTCTCACATTCAAACCTCTCAAAAAAAGTAATAAATTGTTCAAAAGGAAGGAATTAATCAAGAATATATATATATATATATATATATATATATATATTTCATAAGTATAATCACTTATTATTTTGAGGGAGTTTTTTTCACAATGTTAAAATTTCTATAAAATTTGTAAACACTAATGTAAAAAATTAGATTTAAATCGAACTTAAAAATTAATTTAGTATTGATGAAATTATGCCATGAAAATTTAATATGAATATATTAATTTAATATTGAGGAAATATGTACTGAAACTATGTTAATTATTTTAAGTTCAATTTTACTATGTCATATGTTTCAGAATATTATTTACTTTATCCCATTTTATATTAAACTTTATTATTGAGTCCTTACATGACAAAATATTTTCACAAAAATTTACTTGAATAAATATTTTATTGATTTTTATTTGATTCCATGATATAATCTATATAAAAATAAATACTGAAACTAAAACTAGTACTAAACGATAACTTATTCACGTCTAATTTAGAAATTTAATCTTATTGATTTTAACAAAAATTTTATTTATAAACGTTATATATTATTCTTTGCAAGTAAACTCCGATTCATTTTTTATTACTATGATTAGTATAAGAATTAAACTAGAGAAATAAAATATGCGAAAAATTTAAGAACAAACGTAAAATTATTTGATTATTTAGGTTTGATAGTCTTGAAACTTGAAGCAATATCGTCATTCAAGCTAAAAAATTATTATATTTTATTGTTGTATTGTTGGTATTTATTGGGTATTGTTATCTCAAAAATCATTTCAATCATGTTTTATTTTTATAACAGTCCAAAATATGTATTTTATCCATTATTAAAGACTATTAAAATTTATTAAATTATACTATCTTATTCAGAAAATCCTTAAGGTTTGTTATGTGCACTTGCCAGTCAAAAGTTTTCTCTAAATATTAAATTTATCTTTTTGAATATTATTTTACTTATACTTATTATTTTTTAACTGATTTCATAATTCACCTAAATTTAATATGTGTCTTTTGTGATGAATATTGTATTTAACTACCTTTACAATAGAAAGTACTCAAAAAATAAAAGCGATTACACTCCAGAGATCGATCATGAAACTAAATTTAAAGCTCAGTTTTCAAGAGGAGACAATAGAATGGCAGACAAGAGTCTGTCATTCTATTGTGAAAAATATACCTCGTGTTTCGCATTTTAGATCAGGTCCATCTAAAACAAAATCTATGAGAGACAGCACTGATATGAATTAGCTCGAGATAGATTTTGGAAAATACAGGAAGTACATGGAATGAGAGAAAAACACACTCGCCGGAAGTCGAAACATTTCAGAATACCTTCTCCCGGAAACAGACGATTTCTCTTCAACAAGAAATGTCTTCCGGTTCTCCTTGTGGGGAAGTTTGTTGAGTGCAAGAATTTTTCCTTCCGATTTAACGGCTCAGAAAATTCATTACTCCTTTTCTTAAACAACTAGATCTTTTTGTTCCCTTCTGTTGGCTTATGACACCCCATTAATAACGTGGCTGCTTAATTAATATTTTACTTGTTCAAAACCACACACGTTTTAGAAATTAGTGAGGAAGTGGTCTTACGTCCCTTCTAATGAAAGAACATGAAAAAAAATCGCACGTAATTTCATTCCCTAAAACCCTAGACCAAAATGGTCGTTAGTCGTAGAAATTTATTGAAGCTTCCCAACGAGTTGATAAAACTGGAAATGAAAAATTTTCCACTCATATTAGCTCCTTTTAAAAAAATTCTAGAAATATACGTTAAAAGCTTATTAATAAAAGAACAAAATATTACCTGGGTTTGAGCTATTAATTAAGCCAGCGTTGATTTAAGAAAGTCTGTGATAAACAATAAAGGATTTAATTCAAAAATACAGACTCAAAAGGCATCTGATACCCAAACAAGATATTCTGGAGTCATTAAGATTGGAAAACATTGAATATATTTATTAAATCGCAAGTAAAGAATTTAAGAAATTATTGTTTGAAAATGAAGGTTATTTTTGTTTTAAGGTACCATCAGTTACAGCTGATACTTTACCCTGACCGAGTAATTTTTATGACTTAGGTGCGGTACATTAGGCACAGATGGTTCTGTTGCTAGAGAACTTCCTATTGAAGTTTCTCTTCTTTTAAACATACACTTCTGGGCGTGATGTATACGATTTACAAGTTTTTTTTCAAAACATTCCATTGAATATTTTCTCATTCTGTTTTGTAAAAATGTGATGGTGTGAAGAGAAATATTGTCTTCTTAACTAAAAATAATTGATATAGATTTTATTATTTGCAAGATGTTTCGTTTGGCATAATATGGATTTAAACTATTTTAATTGTTCTGTACTTTGATTTATGAATAAAAGCTATTTTAAGAGCATTATCTTATAAGTGTTTCGTATTGATTAATTAATTGATGGAAATTTTATGATGATATTCTATTTAAAATTTTATATTACATATTTTTTTTTTCAAATTGTAAGTTTTATTTTCGATAAGATAAGTCCAAAAGCTAATACAAAAAATGGGAATTTTAAAGGTTTAAGCAATATTTAACACTAATTCTACATTTTTATCATTACATAAAGGATCTATACAATTGGCAATCATTGTAGGAATAAAATAAATATCTATCAAAAAGCATAGTGACTAGTTGTAGTTATTTTAGTAATTATAATTCACCTACATTTCGATTATGCTGCCGAATCTAGAAATTTATGATTTTTTAAATGTAAAATTCCATAACTTTTCCACGGATTTTCTGATGTTAAAATGATTTTCTAAACTGTGGTGACATATTTTTCTATATGGATTTGTTTGCAGTGTAGCCGTCAAGATAAATTCTTTTATTCATTTTATATTCCCAAAATGAAAATAAAGTGGTTGTAATAGAAATAAGCGCTTATGATAATACTATACATTGAGAAAAAGAGTTATTTCGTTCGCATAGTTCATCATTTTCTCATATTTTCATAATACATTCATTCCATTATCTGTCCCATTTGTCTGCAGATAAATTGAATTGCAAAATTAAATGTATTCTGTATTAAAATATTTTTACTTTCAAATTTGTAATTATATTTATTGCATAACTTACTATTAAAATTAACATATAAATTAATATTCCCTTATCATTTTTAAGTTGCTGGATAATCTGTATTAAGCTTTGAAAATAAGGATGTCTAAATAAATAACACACTTAAAAGTTCAATGAAAATAATGAAATAAAACAATGATGTAAAGTTTTTTGTTTTATGTATAATCTTAAAAAAATATTCTAAGCCATGAAACATTCATAATATCTTTTTCAATCAACGTTTTCCAAACAGCGGGGAATATAAAGCAAAAGAAATCAGTTTCCCATTAAAAATAGAAATGCATATTGCTCATTGTAATTAAATCTTCATTAATTGATTTATAATTTGGTAATTTTAATATTGTATTATTTTAAAATATTTTTATAAGTAAAACAATTCCTGTTGCCTAACACCTTTATAATACTAGGTATCATTTTATACTCAATATCAAGTTCCTAGAAAATGCCAAGACTGAGAATTTATCAAACAATTTGTTACACTACTTAATTAACAATCTTAATTTGATTAGAAAATTCAATCAGACCTTTCCAGAGACATTTCATTGCTTAAAACCCTTCCCTTTAACCTCAAAGTTTCAAATACTAAGCAAAATAACATATTTCTGCTCTGATTATTAGGTCCAAGGGTTAGAATGACTTACTGAGAACTTACAGTCTTAGATATCTCTTCCTTTGACGCCAATAACACAATCCGGTAATCCGCCCGAAGATGAAAGGAGGAACTTTGTCATCCTGGAACTAATTAATAAGCCAAAAGATTATGGCCCCTTAATAGGACTCAGAAGCCTTTCTATAGTGGAATTAGAATAATCTCTGTCCCATGTGTTCCGAGGTCTATTCATGTCTACTAGTTTGTATTTTCAAGTAACTCTTAAGAGTATTCGGATTGGGCGGCTTCATATTTAAATTATGCTACATTCTAATATTAAATCATTTCTCTGCGTGAGATTATTATAATTTCAATCCATAATTTTTCTAAGTATAACTTTTTTGCATTCTTAAAATTCTTTAATTCTTACTCTACATCCATATATTTATCTTTTATATGAGTAGTTTTTTTGTATTTAGAACGTGTGTTGCCTTTGAAATATCAAGTTTTCAATTTTTGAAGCTATTTTCACATTTATCAAAATAATTTATTTTTGTAAGGTTGTTAAAAACGATGATAGAATATAGTGTTTATAATTATAACGACATATGCGTTGTAATTCAATAGTAACCATTCCATTGTATTCTAAACACGCTCTTTTTAATAATGAAAAAACACCATTTAAAAACAATTTGATCATCTCAAAATTTCGCATGGATATTTCTTGATATCAAAATTGCAAATGATAACATTTTAATTACAAATATAGTCTTTTACCACGCGTTTTTAGTAGGTATTTAGCATCGTATAAAACAAGTTATGATTGCCGACTATTTATCTTTTCTCTTGACGACGTTGCAGTTCTCTGTAAACACAAAACGGATTGTGTCATTTCGACGTTATCGAGGGCCTTATAGAAATTGGACTACTTCGTGTGTGATCACTTAGTCGAGATGCAGGCTGAATGATAACATTACATCAACATTGTCTAGAGACCGTCACCTGCACCATGCGGCTCTGCAAAACTGCTGGCAGCAATGGTTGATGCGAGGGAAGGCTATTGAAGGCCAAAATGCTCTCAAGCAGAAATTCCCCAACGACCTCCGTTAGACGGGCTGCAGCCTTTTTTCACTTATTTTTTCATAGTACTTGTAACTGTTCCAGAACTTGATTAAAGTGGGAATACCCTCACAGGTATCTAAAAGCTTTTAACTCTACATCATTGACAGAGATGTTTGAAGTAGTATCGTAACCATCATATCTACCGTAGACTTGCATTGCACAGTTTTTGCAATGATCCCCTTTATTCTTTTAGAAACTGGTAATCGGATATGTTTGTGGAGGTGCCAAGGCCAGCGGTACCAATCAATCTTCGTTTTAACAAAGCTAAACAGCCCCAATTCTTGGTGCGATCATGTGGGGCGCAATCTCTTATGACAATAGGTAACTCTAGTCATTCTGCGTAAAACTTCAACAGTTTAACATCATATTGATGACATCCTGCTACCCTTGCATTACCCTTCATCTTAGTACCATTTTCCAATATAATAATTCTAGGCCTTTTACTGTATATATATCTCTGGACTGATTTCATGCTATTGATACTCTTTCTTGGCAAGATCACCAAACCTTTCTCTATTTGAACATGTATGGGACATGATAGACCGCCAGATTCGAGCTACCCAAAATATCATAGATCTGCAACAATAATTGAGGATCGTTTGACAGAATAAATCGCAGGATTTAAATAGGAATTTTAATCACTCCTTATAAAGGCGTTCATCTCTATTTGGAAATTTCAATAATTACTAATTAGAACATTAATTGGGCCCATGTTAAACATTGACGTACCCAACGTCATTATCCGTGCATGAGTTCTGAGTAAATTTAATTCCAATGAAAGCAATCACTTTCTAAATAGTGTTTCATTTTTTTTTCTTTTTTAAAAAATGCGTGTATTCACGTTTAGAATAATGATTTTCAGTTTCAACAAAACTTTAGATCGATCGAACTTATAACTATATAATATTATTCATAAATAAATAAAATGTTTCTTTATCTGATTATATTATTATTCTTTTAAAACTAATTTAAAATATGCCATTTGAAATATTAACAAATTTCATCATTTAAAAGCAAAAATATATTTCAGTACAGTATTTTTCAAAGCAGCGTTCTTTTCAGAGGTATAAACTTTAAGCAGTGCATTTCCGATGATATTCTTTTTAGAGCTCTTATGATATTCCATAAACTAAATTCAAAACTAAAAGTAATAAAAATATGTCTTATAAGCGAAACAAGGAAATATCCACTCTCAAAAGACATATTCGAGCTTGAAATACAGAAATACTTCCATATTTGAAAAGTCTACGAGTCTATCATCTGGATAAGCCACATACAATAAAATAAGCAACATACAGAAACGTCATAATAACAAGAAACTGCATCTATCCATCAAGTTTCTTGTTCTCTTCTGCTCTAGGCAATCCCATTTAAAAGACACTGAGATTTACGAGTAGCAGTTTCGTTTAATAGGCAATCCATCAATAGTAACAGTTTCACGATTGTCGCATGGAGGACTTGTTGAACGTTGTCAAAGCCACTGATTCATTTTTATGGCCCAGATCAATTGCATTCATTCTGTTTGAACTTATGGACAGTACTTGTTACTTTTATCATCTGTAGTTTGGATGTTAAACTTCCAGGACTGATGCTAGATACTATTCATAGTTTATAGCAAGAGAGAATATTTTGTGTCTTTTCATTAGGAATTCATATTGTAGGTAGATGGTTTGAGAATAATATCTTATTCATATGTGAATATAAAGCATATGATTTGAATTAAGGATCGATTTTTCCTTTAATTATTACATATTATAAAACTATAATTTTATTATTAAAAGAATATATCTAGATATGTAATTTTCTGTCCATAATAAGATATTTGAACAGCTATTTTCATAGCTACAAAACATTTTCAAATTACGGACTTTTTTTCCTTGGAAGGAAAAATGTGTATAATGCATATGAGGAGGTAAATATATTTATTACTTTTTAATAATAAATTATTTTATGTCCCTCATTGATTTAACACTGAAAATACATCATGTGTTATAAAAACAACGAATCTAGTACACTGCTATCGGAAGAAAATGAATTACTTTCCTGTTTAATATTTGAGGAGAGATGGCCCGCATTTGAGTCAAACTTAGAAGGAAATTAATAAAACATTCCCTTTGATAATCTGATGGTAATAACGTTATTGCTGAAGTTCAAATAAGTAGCAATTTTTTAATGATTTTTTAAAAGATGAATCTCAATTTGGTATCGCTTCCTCTGATTACATTAATAAATAACCTATCTAATGATGAAGCAGTAACATAAAAATTAAAACTTAAAATTGATAGGTTTCTTATAAATATAGTATCATAATTTTTCAATCAAAGAAGAAAATAAACTTTTATCTTCAATTTCCCAGAAAACCTTCTTAGATATTCTAAATGTAAAGCAGATTTACTTTTTACGTATTTTTAAATTAATTTTTCAATTTGTTCATAGTTTTAAACTAGAATCCAGTTTATCAGTAACTATGCTTTGAAGACTTTTTAAGTCCATAAAAACTATTCAGTTTTCATTAGAATGCCTTGAAGCACATATTCTAAGAAAAGATAAATCTGTTAATGGAAATCTTTCTCAATTTCGGATTGAAGTCTTTTAGAAAAGATTGAATGCAATATACATATATATAATGAAACCTTATTTACTTATTTCTTGAAGGGCAATAAATATTTTAAATACATTTCTAATTCTCAAATAATTCTTTTAGATTTTTACTCCACAGATAAAATTCATACTATGCCATTAATACCATTGTAAATCATTATAAAATCCGTATTAATTAATTATAAATTCAAATTTATTATAATTCCAACATTATTATTATATTATATTAAAGTTATTTCTGCGCTAAGGAACTTATTTTTCCTCTCCGAGAATAATTTTCCTTCTATTTCATTTACATTTCTCTAAAGCTACTAATTAATAATCGCTTATTGTTATGGAAAGTAATTTTGTATTTGTCTTTGTGTTGTACAAATAAACATTAAGACAACATTATGGTTATTTTAAATATTTTTGAGTTTCTACTTAAGTGCATTTTATGATTGAGATGTTTTCTAAAATGAGTGCAGACTAGATTTAATTTTACTTCATTTGGTCCTTTCTAGAAGGAAGATCTTTTAGTAAGGAATTTGCAAAAGCATAATGCAAGACAAAGAAATTGTTTTGTGTTATTTATCACTAATTGCATGTTTATTGGCTGAATGGTTCTTCTATTCATTTTTATTCAATCTTTAAAATATTTTTTTTTTTTGCCCAGAAGTTTTATTTAGAAAAAAAAAATTCTTATCTGACATAAGAAGTATTTAAAGGGTTTTAAAATAACAGATTGTAACAAGAGTTAAGCTATATTTTTAATTAGCTTCATAATAAGTAGCTATACTTAATAAAAATAAAATTTAAAAAAAAAACAGAGAGAGTAAATCTTATTAGTGTTAATTTAAGGTATTATCCATAAATATTTATTATACTCATTGGTTAGTTAATATTTGTTTTATGTGAAATAATGTGATGAAAAACCATAATCGAGAAAAAGACTGTTTAAAAAAACAATTTTAATCATATTTCCTGAATAAAAACTTTCACTGAAAAATTCTTACTTAACAATGGGTGTTGAACTTTTTTTAAACTGGCAATATAAAAGTTTTTCTGATGATGTAATTTGTTATTGTTTTTAAGAAAAGTATTTAAACTAAAAGTAATACCATTGCCAAACGTGTTCATATTCAAAAATATATTGTAGAATCTCCTTTCAGTTTCTAAATCATTTTCACCGTTAAAAACAACAACGTGGCTTTGCTTTGATATAATTTAAGGTAAGCATCATATGAAATCTTCTTGTAAATTATGACTCCATTAATATTTCTAATTAAGTATTACTCCATTAATGTGTCTAATTAAGTACATGCGTTTGGGGGAAACATGTGAAAATTATAATTTAATTATTTAGAACAAGTAATTCTTATTTAGAAACATTAATAGAGTAATGTATAAGATAAGGTTTTATAAGATATAGTTTTATAAGCTTTAAAATATAGTTTTTTCTTTATTGAGATATCTTTTTAAAAATGTTTAATTTAGTCCTTTTTTGAAGAAATTGTGTTCAAATTTCTCTGCACAGGACTATACTTAATGACAAAAGTATTTTAATTATAAGAGTACATATCAATCATATCAAGGTAATAATATTATTTTCATTTTGTTTAAAATTAATCATTAATTTGTGCATAAAAATTTTTAGTTAAAAATGGTTATTTAAGTAAATAAAAATATAGAAAAAAATATTTGAATTACTTAGTTCAAATTTAATAGCTTGCTTTAGTTTTACAAATTCTACCATGAATATTAATTTCATTATATTTCACAGGAAAATCGTTAATTTTCTTTAAGATTGGACAAGAATTGCAATTTAATTTGAGCTTTTTAAGAGTTATTTGAATTCGATAATGATGCAAAGGTAGCATTTTTCAATAATGGCTTTAAGCATAAAATTATCAAAGAAAATAATGCAAATTAAATTTGAAGCGAAATTCAAACGCCGAAACTGTTAAATTCTTTAATAATAAAAAGGGAATACCTAATTATATTATACTTCAGATTTTACTCGCCTTTATTGCTTGGTACTTATAAGTTAGTATCCTTAATTAATTTTTGATACATGTTAACATATTATATATC
>BPLR01008308.1:0-10647 GCA_021605095.1 Caerostris extrusa | reverse complement strand
AAGTATCCTATATCAACTGTATTTTTATTCAATTCCTACTATTAGTTCACACTCTCCCTATATATCTTGTTCAAATTTTCAATAGTTCATAAAATACTTTCATTCATCCACTCAAGTTCAAATACATTTTTTTTTTTTTTTTTTTGAACTTGTAGTGGTGATGTGAATATTTCACATCACCACTTCACTTGATGTAAATATAGTTTTTCAAATATTAATTCAGTAATTAAATTTAATCAATTATACTTTTAGTTTTTTTTAGATTTAAGTTGCATATATCTACCAATAGATGGCGCCAGATGTAAGAGGAAAATTTAAACTTAAAGTAGGAATTGACTTTAAAAAGATTTTCTTATATTATTTGTTTTAGTAATTTCGAGAAATATTTTTAATGCTAACTATTGATTTCTATGGGACTATGTGACTGGTATATAAAGCGTTGGGTTACGAACTATACTACTATAACACCACACCACACCACATCACTGTGCCTATAGCTGAGTTGTCTCTTTACAGTTGATATGAGACCGGGACATACGGCTTAAAGTGGATTCCGAACCACTACAGACATCCGTGGCACCGCCGGGATTCGAACCGAAACCAAGGAGCTGGTTTCGAAACCCGGCAAGTGATTGCAAAGAGAGCTTTCGTTTCTAATACCTGGTATGTTCATGATAAATTTGAAGGCCGGAGCAAAAGATGGAAAGAGAATGCACAACTTCCACATGCCACCCTTTGGGAAATTAATTCCAAATTGTAGTGGCAAACGTTAGACACAGAGTAACAAACACTTTGAATAACGTTGAATCAGCTACATATCTGTTCGTTGACAAACAATCTCAGCTTAAAATATCAGACATTTATTTATTCCTTTTATTTTCAAAAACGGTAGATGTACTCCAACAGGGATAATTCAAACACTATTTATTAACCCAGATCATTACTTGACGAATCTACCTTTATTTTTTGATGTCAACGAATAATTATTTATAGAGTAATAAGAAGCATAGTAATTGCATACATGCGTGTTTTTTACAATTGTATATATATATATTTTTTTGTATTGATAAGCGAAACATCTATTCTGACAGTTTATTTTTCTTTATCATTCCTTTCGACCTCCAATCAGAATATGATGAAAAAACGATGTACTACTGTGTCCAAAAAGTAAGACCAGTTTTCAATTTAAATTTCCCGGACATATGGTATTTCAATTTTTTTCCTTTCTTTAAGTTGTTGTCAATTTCCTTCACATCTGTGTGAAATTTGACGACAAAATATTCATTAGTGCTTGAGTTACGCTTGGTTTTGTGAAATGCTAAAACTGATTCCGGCGATTTTTGAAATGTCTCTTCAATCAATTCAAACCGGTGTCTCCGGAGTGGTCTTTTGAGTTTAGGAATAGCAAGATGCAGCACGATGCTAAATCAGGTGAAAACGGTGATTGTGGAACGATATGGGTTTCATTTTTGGCGAAAAAGTCACGAAGAATTAATGCAGTGTGAGCTGTCGCATTCAGTGTTTTCGGTACTAATCAAGATTTGACACGTTTGAGGCCCAAAACATCTTTTAAAATGATATTTTGAAATTCTAGCATCATCAGCAAGGTCTCTAATTGTAAATCGAATGTTTGCAAAGCAACAAATCTTTAAATTTTTTTAACATGACGGTCAATTGAGGTTGGTGGTCGACCAGAGGGCTCTTCATCTTCAACGCGTTCTCTGCCTTCTTTGAACAGTTTTTACCACTTCTAGACATTTCTTTCCGATATAGGAATACTCACCCCGAATGCCTTCTGCAACATTCTATACGTTTCTGCAAAAAAAAAAATTAAATGCAAGTTCTTGCTCAATTAATTCAGACATTTCAAAAAATCGTCGGAATCAGTTTTAGCATCTCACAAAGCCAAGCGTAACTCAAACACTAATAAATATTTTGACGTCAAATTTTACACACATGTCAAGGACAGTGCCACCAACCTAAAAGAAAAAAATTCAAATACCATAAGCCCCAGGAATTTTAAATTGAAAATTGGTCTTACTTTTTTGACGCAATAGTAAATCAACCTGAAAGTTTAAGACCTTTCTTTCAGGCGATTTGATTTTACAAAACTTAGCAGAGAAAAATCTCTGACTGGTGGTAGAGTTTCGTAAAGTGTTTCGCCTACAGCACAAAATTGAGATAAAAAGAAATAGAGATTTTGAAAAGTAACATGACTTTTATAAAAGAATTAAAAACTGAAGGACGGACATATGCAATCATGTTCAATTTAATCACACTAATAAAAAGTCGGTACATCGGACTACTAGAATCTACAATAAATTCTACTAAGTTCTTTCTGTTGTTTCATTTGTTAATAAAGATAATCAAAATATGATTAAAATATATGAGTCCCTGATTTAACTTAGTAATGAATATTTTTGACAAATATTTACACTTTATTAAAGATTTACTTACTAATTAGCATGCACCCTCTGCATACAATTGAATTGTATATTGGTATCACTGTACATTGTAGGATACTGAAACAAATAGTAGATTTCATTACATTTCACAAAAGTAAAAATTACTAATAATATATTTGCCTAACAAAATATTAACCTATCTATTAACTTATGAAGCAAAACTTATAATAATTTTGAAAAATTGAGTTATTATAACACTTAAATAATTCTATTTTAGAAAACATAAATTTTTATTTAAAAATATTTAATGTAGAAAAACATCAGTCTTGAGAAAATAGAGAAATTGAATATATTTTCATATATATTAAAACAGCCTTGTCTAAAATGTTTTTTTTAAGTTAATTTCAAAATAATTATTTTCGTGTTTAAATGTTATAATTGATTAATTAAATTACAGGTCCAGTTTTTTAATAACCTATTGTATTAACATCCGATAAAAAGTTGCATAGAGACAAAAGTTAAATGGCTTTCAAAATTTAAAACTTTATTGTTTTAAAAAGTTTCGATTTTTTTTATAGAAAACAACGAATGTGTCCATTTCTACAAAGTAGACCATTCCTAACAGTGGAATGCCATTTTTGTAATTTATCTTATGCCATCACACTGATTTTGCCATCTATAGAAATAGCAAAATGTTTAGTATGACAAAAAACATCAATATTTGTGTAGAAATAGAAGTTTTTTTTATTTTACACTTTCATAAATGAAAATAAATTTTAAAAAAAAATTTAATCGTTAAAAGGGCCATAATAAAACTAATAAAACGTGAATCATTTGGAGAAAAGCTTGAAAATCATAAAGAAAACATACTCTAAAAGAATCAATATCAACTTCAATCTCAATGAGATCTGTGGTTTTGTTTTGTTTGTCGCTCTACAGTCAATTTTTGCACACTTTAGGCTAATTAGACCGGGACTTACAGTTTAACGCGGATTCCGAACCACTCACTAACATCCATGCCACCGCCAGGATTCGAGCCTGAAGCTATGATACCAAAGGCCACATCACTAGCCAGTTGGCCATTAGACAGCAATGAGATCCATGATCACAGTAACTTTAAATTATTTTAAGCGTTAAAAGTTAATAAGACTATTACAAGATACATTTAAAAAAAAGAACCTGTTCTTTACAATTCTGAATGGCCAAATAGCGTTAGCATGGTGAAACAATTATCTTTTGATTTAATATCGTTAGCTTCCGTGAAATTTACTGTGGCTGCTTTAATATAAATCCGCCAATTATGGTGCGATTTATTTTGCTTTCTTTACAATCAATGGAAAATTCAGCAGAAATGTGTCGAGAATTATATGACATTTATAGATCTGCGTTTATTGGTGACGGAAATACACAAGAATTATGCAATTGTCCATACTATTCAAAATTTCTAACCAAAAGTCTTTGTTCACTTGCAGTCTTCACCTTGCATCCAGTGATATCCACGGTTTTTCTTGTCTTTTATTTTAAAACGTAACTTACGTCCCAACAATCTATTTTCTGACAATGAAATATTAAAGTCATTAATGTTAAAACTAACTGAACTTCAAAGCGGAGGAATTCTATGGTCTAAAAAGGTTATGCTGTGTGGCATGAAAGCTGCTTACCATTTTCTCATATTGTGAAATGTATGTGAAAATTTATGGGAAATAATCAAGTTATGACTATATGGTAAAATGGTCATGTTATGTAATAGTCAAGTTATGAATATATGGAAAAAGTTCGGGTTATGTAATAGTCAAGTTATGAATATATAGAAAATGGTCAAATTAAGTAATAGTCAAGTTATGACTATATGGAAAAAATGATCAAATTAAATAATAGTCAAATTATTACTATATGGAAAAAATGTTCAGGTTACGTAATAGTCAAGTTATGACTATATATGAGAAAATAGTCAGGTTATGTAATAGTCAAATTGTGACTCTATGGAAAAAAATAGCCAGGTTATGTAATAGTCAAGCTATGACTATATAGAAAAATTTCAGATTAAATAATAGTCAAATTGTAACTCTATGGGAAAATGTTCAGTTTATGTAAAAGTCAAGTTATGACTATATGGAAAAATGGTCAAGCTATGTTAGATGACAAGGAACATTGCTTATTTTATTAATGAAAAATTTTTTTTTTCTCTTATTTTTATAAATGATTGGCCTTTTCTTGGAAGAAATAAAAGATGATTAATATTTATGTATGTACCTACCTTAATACCGAATCTCCTTCGGGCTAAAAGACATTGGCTCCCAGTCCGTAGGCGAAAATCATAGACAAGACTCCCACAATGATAACATATCCATAATCTTCATCTATGGCAATATTGAGCGACATCTTTGAAGCTGAAAATATCAAATGAATAAAAAATCTTTTTTAAGGGAGAAAAGCTCATTTGAAACATCTGTAACCAACTGCAGAAATATTTCAGTTTGAGGAAGAATATCATCATTTTTAACAAAATAAATTGGTTTTTTATTTTTGTTCCATCCAATTGTCTGTGCGATAAAGACAATAGATCTATTCTCATAGTAATGCTTTTTAAAATGTATAAAATAAAAATCACAAAATTTAAAAAACATGAATTTATCATATTAAATGTACGTGTTCCTTTGACTATTGAACAATAATAATTTGCTATTTTTGCTTGAATAATGTTAAATAATTATTTTTATCGATAATCACAGACACAATTAATAATATTATAATTCGGTTACATTTATTGATAGTCTTTCGTAATTTTTTATTTTCCTCGGATCTAGATTTAGATAGAAGTAGTCATAATAAGATAAATTATTTTTCACATGCAACTCACAGTTTCTAGTCAAGAACAATGCCTTAATTGTACGGTAATACGAAATATTTATGGAAACAAAAATTTAATTTATACCATTTTGGAGTAAAAATAACCCAATACTGTTTCCTTCCCCCGTGCTGAAGCTGATGCTACTACTCTTGTCAAACAATACCTATGCTAAAATTCAAAAAACTACATTTCATGATATAATCTCTAATTAGTGGCACTTTCAAATTGCAGCTTGCAGAAGAAGTGCAAATTAAAAATATATGAAAATTCAAGAAATTGAAAAGCAAATGTAACTTCATGATTGACTTTTCAGAAGGAAGATCACAAGTATTCAAACCTTTTAGTTTATTTAGAAGGAAACTTTCACAGAAAGAAAAAAACTACGGCACAACGCATTTGAAGATAAAAAAAAAAAAAAACAATTTGGAAAAACATATAAAATATTGCCAATTTGAGGATAATTGTTAAGTAAAGAATTTGTGAAAATGTAATATGTAAGATATCAGCCACAACAAAGGGACAAAAATGTTGCAATATAATTATCTTTAATTTGTTTCCAGTATCATTTTTTTTTAATCACTAAGCGTGACAAAATGTTATAATCACTGAAATAAGAAATGTAATTTAATATTTAGGCAAAATAAAAATTCGCTTAATTCATTATTTTAAAACATTTTTTATGCGATTAGAGTTTAAAAAAACCAAATACAATGAATGCACAAAAAATCTATTAAATTTGTGAAAATTTACAAATTTATATTGAGCTGCATGTGATCAAAATATTCTTATTGATGTTTGAGTCGTTCAAATTTTTTTGACAGCATTTTATAATTGAATCCAAAAAGTTGAATTTAAGAATTACTCAACTATAAGCTACTATCAGCCCAGCTTCTTTTTCTTGAAGTTATCAGATTATGAAAGAGTTTTATTAATTAATATTATTTCGACTTGAAGAAAGCGGAGAAGAGGAAGAAAGGAAAATTAAAATTCCTTAGATTGCATTTTCCAATAAGTTAAAAATTATACAGAGAAGACAAACTTAATTTCGCTAATTAAGGAAAATTATAAAGAAAAAAAGCCATAAGTGAAAAAAAAAGAAACTAATCGGTAAAATCGATCATTGGTGGAAAAAAAAAAAAAAATCAGCAGTATGAAACTGCAATATGTAAAATAAGGCAGTATCGCTTTGGATGAAAGCACAGATTATTATGTCTTTCTTCATTTTTCTGAAACAACTTAGGCAATATTGTTTGGATGAAAGCATAAATTTCTATGTCTTTCTTCATTTTCTCAAACAATTTGGGCAGTATTGTTTCTTTGGATGAAAGTACAGATTTCTATGTCTTTCTTCATTTTCTCAAATGGTTTAGATGGTATTGCACAACGTTATAGAGATTAAATTATTGTTACAATAGGTAATATCTATTAATTAGGTAATGCAATAGATAATAATAGGTAATAATTTAATCTTTACAGGAAGCCAAAGCTAGATCACAGGGTTTCTATCATGGAAGATTATCTTGAGCACAATCAATGAAGAAGTCAGTTCGATCATCAAATTACTTTTCTAATAGTTTAAAGTAGTGATTCTCCAACTGAGGGGCTCGACTCCAAAGCTAGAGAGTATAGGCACTTTTTTTTTTTGGATAACAATTAAATAAAAAAAAAATTTAAGAAAAAAATTAAAAAAATTAGCAAAAAAGATTTTTTTATGCAAATGAAAAATTAGCAAAAAAACAATATGAAGGTTTTTTATAATAAAGAATTAAAAACATATTATACAATGTTTAATAATCTGATTCTGATTTATAAAGAATTACAAATTTTAATTTTAAAAATATTAAATTTTATATTTCTTTCACATTAGTGCAACAGCGGGTTGTTTTAATTTGGTTATCGCAAATTGGTAAGCTAAAACTCGATATTTTTAATGACCTACAGAGTTTTCTGATTACATATCAGTAGAAAAAAAATTTTTTTTTAAGCATCTACATTTTTAATATATATATATATATATATATATATATATATATATATAGTAATTCTTAAGGAAATTTATCGTTCGATGCTTGATGTGTTCAATCGCAAAAAATATAATTAAATGAAATAATTTATTATTTTTATTCAAGTTATTATATTATAAAAATTTTCTTTTACAGATAATTATTTCCTTTTGAATAAATGTTTCTAAAATAATTGAAGTTGTATGATAAATAAATGTTCATCATTGATATTAAAATAATAATCTTTTATTTGTGATGCAATTCATATAAAAGTACAAGTTATTTTTTATTTCATATCAATTTTAAGCAGAACTTTATATGCTTAACAAAAACATGATTTCTGTGAATTCTATGTTCATTGGATCCTAAATTAATATTTCACAATAAGAATATTTTAAAAACAAGCAAAACTTTTTTCTTAACAAAACTACATTAAATATTTTAAAAACATAGTAAAACTTTTTTATAAATCAATATTTAAAAGTAACAAAAAAAAGTTACCTTATAAAAGTCTTTGTATACTTAGAAAAAAATGCTTATTTGATTAGTAAACTTTGTAGTATTTCAGCCAATGAGTACTTAGTTTTGCAGCATCCGCAACAACATTTTACTGTCTGGGTATACATTTGTGAGTGTGTGTGTGTGGTTTTTTTATGTCAATGCTCCTTTATTCTTGAACATTAATTAGTCTTTTTAGCTTAGTTTTAATTTTATAGCAGTTTATTCGTTCTCTAATTTCTAATTCTCTCATATTTTCTAATGGGATAATATCCGGTGACTGAAATGGTGTTTTTCAGTAGAAGGACAGTTATAGAGACACCAGGACGAACATTGAGATCTGTGGGGCTTAGGACAGCTATCTTGATAAAAAGAAAATGTTGTTTTCAGTACCCAAACTTTCTTCTTTTCTTCTTTTCCTTCTTTTTGTTGAACATCGGTGGACGTCTTATTTCACTTCACGAACAGCCCACGGATGGGTGTTTTGGAGGTGAATAATGCCTTCCCGAAAGACTTTTTAAAGGTAATTACGCCGTATTTGCATGTCGTATGGCAGAAAACTCGATCAACTGCCACCAGGTAGCCTGACTATCAATGCGAGACGCTTTTTACACAAATTGACATATTGCCACAGTTCTCATCGAGTCTCCTCGTTTCTGAAAGCAGTGACTACAACAACGCCGCCAGTGAATTAGAATTCGACCCTCCCGCACTGTACGCTAGCTGTGCACGAAGAACACTGTACCACGAGTCGCGGAATACCCGTATTTTTAACTGATAATTAAATTTTTAAAAAATTTAAGTACACAGCATGATTCATTATGCCATTCAATACATACCAAATTACCTAGTCCTGATTCTAACATGAATCCCACCCCACCACACTCACACATAAGGACAATTCATCGCCATGTTTTACTGTTCCAATTGAGTTTTTGGGTTAGATTTCTCATTTTTTCTTCATAAAATTATACATCTATCGAAACCAAAAAAACGTTACATTTGCTTTCTTCTGCAATTAGGAAATGATTCCAATACGCCTATTGCCTATTTATTGTGGATTTCCGAAGGAAAACTCAAGATTTCTGTTTCGTAATTAAAAATTTTCATTGTCTCGAACGCCCATGTAATCTTGCTGATAAGAACTCTTACAGACCAATTGCAGATTAAAATTGTAGACAATTTTTAATAATTCTATAGAAATTTTTACAACACTCAAACGTGTTTTTTTTTTCAGAATTTTCTAACTACAAATCTTTAATCATATTGACGACTTTTTTTCCACTTTGTCTTGATCCTATTTCTTCTTTAAAGTATTTTATCACATACTTTACAGTAAAATAAAATAAACTTAGTAATTTTTTAAATTGATTTACCACTACTATGATGAAATATAGTACAATCATTTTTTCAAATTCTGTTCGTTTTTTCCTTCCGACTACGAGCCATTTTTAGGAAATAAACAAAATAGAACAGAAGTAAGCAAGCAGAGATTAAAGCCAAACGATTTTTTAAAGAGAAATACGTAAATTAAGATAAAAAGAAATGTGTAAATTAAATAAATAGAAATATATTACTAATATAAAGTTAAAAAATAAAAAAAATATATTAATATATAAATTTAAAAGATATATTGTAAAAATACACGAATAATGCGATTGATGGCTCGTAATAACCTCAGTGCATAAATATCTAAGATTGATTGTTGGTTTTAACATTTTCTGTCCGAACAACATTCGAACATTTCTTGTAGCAAACGTTTTTTGTTTGCATTCGCCAATGGCATGCGGCAATGGCAGGTAATGACGGTTAAGTAAGTTTCTATTGTTAAAAACTTGAAGCCAGATCCCATCACTAAACCGTTCTATTTGTTTATCTTCATATTCATAAGAGCAAACGATTTATCTATGTTTGTGTATTTCTTAAAACTTAAAAATCATAACAATTTATAAGTTCTTTTTTTTTTCTCTTAATTCATTCATTTTTTTATTTAGAGCGTAGCCAAAAATTACGAATTATTTTTAATTAAAATAAAAATCATTTTTCTTTTATTATCAGTATGCTATTAATCATCATATGTTATTAATATTAACAAAAAATAGTAGTGAGAAAAAAAAATAACTTTTATTACAAATGAATTAGATGATGCAAATGATGTAAAAGTTCAAGATTGAGAGATCCTATTCTTTTCTTATGATTTATTATTTTTTATCAGGCATTATTGTAAATTACTATAAAATTCTAATTTCTTTTTAATTAAATAAAGCTGTGATTAAAATTAATTCATACAATTTAGAACTACATACATTAATAAAAAAAATTTCTTACTTTCATTTTAGCAAATAAATGAAATTATTTTTATAGATTAAATTAAACGAGATCAAAATAAATGTTTATTTATTCTTAGTAACATTCTGGAAGTTGAAATGGTAAAAAAAATTAATGTTCACAGTTATTTTATTTTCTGTTGTTTGTTTTAAATGCCTTATCAATTTATTTTTGCAAAAATTTCTCTGCATTTTTTTGTGGAATTTTTCTAGATTATAAGAATTAAGAGAATAATAATAAGAATTTTTCTAAATAATAATTAACCAAAGTGAAAAGTTAGCAGATATCCGCTGGTTAAAATAAGAATTTTTGCGAGATTCCTTATCTTCATATTATTGAAAATTATTAATGAAAAAATTAATCACTTACATAGGGAAAAGAAAGTACAGGAAATGGTAAAAGATCATCTATATTTGCTCTATATTAAATATTATTAATTATTTTATATATTTGTTGGATTTTAAAAATGTATAAGGTAATTTTAGTTATGCAAAACAATAACCAAAAACTTAATAAATAATTTTTATGTGTCATTACATAACATTTATATTGCATATACCAA
>BPLR01008307.1:0-82154 GCA_021605095.1 Caerostris extrusa | reverse complement strand
TTTTTTGTATATTAATTTATACGAAAATACTTTAGAAAAACAAATTTAAAAAGAAATACCAAAATATTTTTTTATTGACAGAAAAAAATGATTTTTTTGTTATTTTTAAAAAAGTTTTGAGTCATTTTACATTCTAAACATGTAGTCATTTCCATATAAGTCTTTTATGTCACGCAAGAACATTCCTACATTTTTCTAAGATTAAAAGAATGTGGGTTTTTGTTAATAATAAATTATTAAAAAACGAACATTGCCTTTATATGATCTACCCACGACTTTCCTTCCAAACGCGTGTTAACCCCATTAGCGATTAACTGCGACCGCTACAACAATAAACGAATCCAGTCTCTTGTTTACACTTTCGCATACTTGTGCCAAGTGTGACTTATGTGGATGACGTGTTTTTGACGTCACTGTCTGACGCCGCTGCCTGATTGGCTTAAGTCAATGACCGGAGGAAGAAAATTGTGTTAGTTTTTATTCGAAGAAATTGATGATATTTGCATATTTTATCGATAAAAGGGGTTGCAGATGGCTCCTGTTTTTTGTGTTTGTCTGAAAGTCTCGGAAATTAAAAATTGCAGAACATGAGTCGTAGCACAAACCTCGGAAAAGAAACGAAAAATAATAACAACACTTTTCTTCTCCGCGGCGTTTGGCAACGAAGGTACATTTTAAGATTACTTTTCTCACCTCATGACAGCAAGTGAATGTTTCTTGTTCCTATTTTTATTTTTCCGGTATTATTATTATTCTTTTTTTCTCCATCTGCAACAGAAGTTATTTATTTTATTATTTTTCTGTCTCTCTCTCTCTTTTTTTTACTCTTACATGCCGCTGAAGCAATTCTTAATTTATTCCCACTATTATATTCGGGTACAAGAAAATAGCAGGGAGGGGAAAAAAAAAAAAAGAAAAAAATAGAACAGAAAGTGACGGAAGAGAATATATTAAGATGGAAGAAGAAAATGAACGTAGACTTCTAAAAACGCTCGTCCTGGGGTGAGGGGGGGCGGGGGAAGGTGACCCCCTTTCCTCTTTTCATATTTTCCTTCTGATTCTTCTCTTTATACCCGGTTATGAGGGCTGCGTGTTACGGGTAGAATTTTCGTGACTTGAAAAAGGAAACTTTTGACGTTTTCGGAAGAAAAGTGCTCTATAGGAGTCTAACCCAAAGTCTTCTTTGCAGTTGACTAATGCATGCGCATGGAAATACTAAAACATTGAGGATGATGTGTGGGGTAGGGGGTGAAAAACCGAAACATTTTTTTTACTTTTTTTTTTTTTTTTTTTATCGTGCATATAAGTCGACTAACATTACTTTTTCAAAACGGATGCCAGAATTTTAAAGGCAAGTTGATATAGAGACATTAGTTTCCGCTCTTCGTATTTTCTTTTCTTTCTTTGTTCTTTTCGAATGTTATGATCGTAAGACACGCAAACGATATGTGAAAAGTTATTCTTTTGACATAACTCGTATGCTTCTTTTTTTTTTTTTTTTTTAATGGCAACATTGTTTCGCGTATTTCGATGCAGATAAAAAAACGGCACTTTTTTTTTTTTTTTTTCCTCTCCGTTTTTTTTTTTTCTTTGCGAAATTTACGATATGAGATTCTTAAGTTTTTTGTTGGATGCATTTTTTTTTTATTTTGATGGTAACTGCTGGATTTGATAAACGTTCCATTTAACTTTTGCGCTGTATCTTCAAGTAGTAATGCTATTGAACATGAATGCAGGGAATACGGTATTAGAGAATTCTTACCTTAGAAAGTTTTTAAGATTTTTTTTTTTTTTTTTTTTTTCATTTCTCAAATATACCAAGGGAATCAGTTTTATGTCAGAGTATTTCAGATTTAAATTCAAACTATAGTTGTATAAGCTGCGTTATATATAATTATTCATAGTCATAGTTTATTCATAAATTTAAAATAATAAATTCTCTATGGTTTTTTTAATATTAAATGCTAATTTTTTTGCATTTTATTATGTATAATGGGTTAAGGGTTAGCCATACGGGTGTTGTATAAATATATGAGGTTAACCTTATGATTTAAGATATCTTTTTGTGAAAAATAATTCTTAACAAAAAATTAATCAAAATTAAATTAAATGAAGAATTTAAAAATAAATTAAATTAAATAAATGATTTAAAAATAAATTAAATTAAATAAATGATTTAAAAATAAAAATAATTTAATTTAAAAATAAATTAAATTAAATAAAGAATTTAAAAATTAAATTATGTAAAGAATTTAAAAATAAATTTTGAGAACGGTTAAGGTTGATTACTAGAGTCTAGAGCAGGGGTCTCCAAACCTATGGCCCGCGGGCCAAATCCGGCCCACGAGTGTATCAATCCGGCCCGCGACTGCCAATAGCTTATTGTTGGAGAAAAAAAAAAAACAGAATGATAATAACTCTGTTTTATTTACTTGCTAGGTAAAGCTTAATGACAAGCAGAATACGCAGAAAATTTAACTGGAAGCATAACAACTAACAAATAATTGAAATGAATCCCACCAACATTATAAATTAGTGAACATCCCGCTGTTACCCTCGGTAGATATATTGGGGTAAAAAGTGCCGCATATTGTATGTATATCGATGTTTTGAATGCATATATTCTTAATCAAACATATGATTTTTATCCCGAAAATCCCTCAGAACGGAAAAGCTAAATTAACGCGAATGAAACCGCGGGCATTCACTTTTAAAAAATAGTAATGAGATTTATGTAATTGTGATTTTTCACTGACAATAATTTGTAGTTGTGGATCAATTTTCATTGTACCAATTATTAAAAGAGATTTAAGATGTTCATCGGCTAACTTAGATCTGTAAACAATCTTTGTGTACTTCATTTTGGAGAATGACGCTAATTTAGCAAGCGTATGCTCGCTCAGAGCGCGTACTGGCGACTAGTCTAGAAATTGTAGATAATGGCAGAAAAATTAAACGGTTTTGGCCCTTGGCACTTACTGAGTAAACAGTATGGCCCCAAGGCTGGAAAGTTTGAGACTGGCTGGAAAGTGTTTAGTTGTAGGAATAATTCTCAGCCTTAATTATTCTGACAATTCATAATATCATACAGTGAATGATATTAAAATTATTTGAAAACTTTTCAGTTTCTGAAACAGTATTTTTCTTGATATATTGCCCTCAACATTCCATCTTATGATTACACTTTTTTTTTTTTAACACAATAAAAATTTATGATGAGATTGAATAAGTAATAATTTTTTTTTTTTTTTTTTTCATGCTTTCTTCAATAAAACCTTTATTTGGTGCATCATTAGAAGTTAGATACTAACTGCTTCGATGAAAAAGATTATGAGCTTGGTTGCTTGGCCACAAGTCCCATTTCAAATGATAAATTGACAGCAATGAGTTTCTTAGTCGTGATCAAGGTTTGTTTTATGAACTCACTGAACCCTCTCCGCAATAATAACGGGCATTTTGTTTACTTATTTTTTTTTATTGCATTGAGGGTCAATGTAGCCATTAGGTTAAAACATTTGTACACCCCCTGATCTAGGGACCTATTTAATCCAAATCTAATTGTGGTTATCCAATTAGTAGAGAACATTTGGATATAAATATTTCTCTAAAAAGTGACAACTTTAAACTGTAGGTCCGGTTGAATTAGCCCAAAGCGTGCCCAAATGACTGTAGAGTGACAAAACCAAAAGCAAACCTAAAAGTGATAATTGTCTTGTTCAGAAATAGTAGCAGTTAGCTGGAAAATGATTTCATTGCCTTTGATCACTGTATTTTATTTGCATTTGTTGAAAGGAACCACAGTATCATGAATATATTTAATTATTATAAACAAGGTCATGGTTAAAACTTTAATTATTACAACATATTCCAATTTACTTCTTTTAACTAACCCTTAAATCGATTCCAATCCACCCAAACCTTGTTTAAATATCTCCACCACCTACGTATTCCATTCCAACTAACCCCACTTCATTAACCAGCTTTAACGAAAACTAATCCTTAGGAGGGAATGAACAAAGATGAATCCAGTAGGGGGAGGGGGGCTTCATTCTTTCCTTTCGACGACCACCCTCCTGTAAATACTAAACCATTTGACGGCGTTCTTTTCTCTTCTCAACATTTCCATTCGATTTCCATTTAGGCACGGACAGCAGAGTCCCTTTGTCACAGGGATCGATTGTTGTCCCTCCCCCATTTCGGAGGGGGAGGTACAAGGGGGAGGGGGTTGATGAGGAACGAGAAGATTCTGTTGCGTGATCTGATGATAGGACGACGAACCCAGAGATTCTCCGTTTTAAGACTACGGATTACAGCTCTCCCATCTTGCCGTATTACCTGCAGATTTGAAACTCTTTTTCCGGACAGAATATAAATATTCGGTTGCATAGAATGGCTAATTCCATTCACCCCCTAACTCCCTTCTTAAGGTAAAATAACGTTATTTATAGAAGAGAAGTGTGTTTAAGGTTGGAAATGGACAGTTAATACCTTCTTTGCGTTCTAATTATTGATTAGGTTTATCATTTTTCCAGAGTTGATTAAAACATAAAATAAGTTAATCTTTGATAGTAAGCTGATATGAAATTATCCATTTAATTGTTGAATCAAATCCAGAATGATTTAGACTGTTGTAGCCTTTCCTTTATAATGGGCATCATATTTCATCTAATGTCCATTATTATAGGGCAGATATTTTGATACATTACAATATTAAAACTTATTTATCTTTTAATCCAAGTTTTTAAAATTTTGTACATATCTGATTAACTATTTCCGACTTCGTTTAAACTTTTGGATTAATAATTGATAGATGTTCTTATACCGCTTTATTTGATAATAACAGCACATTTTAAGCACACATTTTTTTTTTCACAGCACAGCACATGAGTTAATGATTAATTATTAACTAATATTTCCGACTACGTTTTTAATTTTTTCTGATTAACAACTGCTAGATGTTTAGACACCCTTTCCTTCAACCATGAGTCCATATGGGTTCGTGGACTTGGTCTAGATGTCTTCCAAGTGGGATGAGAAATTCAATGTGAAATTTCACTCAAATTAATTAGATCATTAAAAAAATAACAATAAAATTGTTAATTGAATTTTATCTCGTATCTCTTCCATCATTGCAGTGAGTTTCAAATCTGTCTAGTTACATTTTTACTCAATGTTACAGTTTGTATAGATTCTGATACTTATAAAGGAATGCCATCTTAAAGGTGTTCCTAAGGATTACAGGTGCGGCCTGATTGGCCAGTTGGGTAGTGCTCTGTTCTTTTCGTACAACAAGTTTCGTGTGCGAATTTTGGCGGTGGCATGGATGTTTGTGAGTGGTTTGAAATTCACGTTAAACTGTAGGCTCCGTCTGATTTAGCCCAAAATGTGCACAAATGTCCGTAGAGCGACTAACTAAACCAAACTATGGATTACTGGATCATGGCTACATACATTGTGTTCCTTTAAAGATTAAACTGCCAAATTAATGTGACATACTTTAATTATAATCGCCTGATATCGAATATAACTTCTTATTAAGAGGCTATTTGTTTTTATTTTTGTATCATTTTAATTCATTAGGTCATCATAAAAAAAAACACATTATAAATTGTGCCTTTTTTTTTTGATTATTTTTTAAATAGTGATTATTTTCTTTCCTTTTTTTTTCTAAAAAAAAATTATATTTTGTAATTTAATCAATGCTTTTTTATTACACAATTCTTATAATACACAATTCTTATTAATACACTATTTGTTTTTATCTTTGTATCATTTTAATTCATTAGGTTACTATAAAAAACACACACTATATATTTTGTCTTTTTGATTATTTTAAATAGTGTTTTTTTTTTTTTACCTGAAGAATTTACATTTTGCAATTAAGGGAGTCAAAAAAAAAAAAAAAAAAAAAAAACCAAAAAAGGAATGTATTCTGTTACATAAAAGACGCACATAATAGACGGAACTTTTAAGGGTTTAATGACACTCATTAAAAGCGAATGAATAAAAATGCGGATTACACAATCCCCCTGTAATAAGTGGCACAACAAGGTCGCCCAGTGACTTTTCTCACGCATTTTGCACTGATTCGTTGTCAACGTTACAGTCTGTTGGGCAGCGGGCGAGTCCAATAACGGGAGGGGGGAGCAGAAGAAATGAAACTTCCTCGACGTAAATAGAACTGAATTATTATAGTGACATTGACAAGTATTTATTATTATTTCATGTCTGTGTCGTTCCATGTTATTCGTTTAAAATTATGATGATTTACTTTTCATTTGATAATTCAGTTCAATTTCTATCGAAATATTGGGGCCTGATGGCCGAGTGACAAAGCGCCTTGGAGCTCGGTGCCGCAGTTTTCGGGTTCATATCCCAGCGGTGCGATGGATTTTGTATTGCTTCAGAATTCATTTCAAAGCTTAAGTCCCGGTCTAATATCTGTAGTGCGTGTAGACGTAGGGCTGACTATCCTATCATGTAAAAAGAAACCATCTCCTGTCTCGAAATCTGCCAGTAGACAGACGTTCTTGGCCCACCATGGGGCTGTTACGCCGATGATAATGAGGATGATCAAAATATTAGTGCCGTGGTTGGATTTAGAATCTTGTTTTTTATTTACTTTTTTTTTTATTATAGTATATTATGTTCATTCCCTGGCTGGTGAAGAAGGGCTGTTATTACTGTACAGAAATATTTTTAAGGACAACTGTCCGCATTTGCGTCTCATGTGAAGAAAGGACCAGAAATCATCACCAGGCAAATTCGCCTGTCTGTGCAAAAAATTTTCACAGACAGTATAATATTCACTATTAAGTATTTTCATTTATAAAAGCAATAATTTCAACGTGTACGGATATTTTTAAGGATAATTGTCCGCATTTGCTTATCATGAGAAGAAATGTCTAAAATCAGTCATCAGGCAAATTCAGGTGTCTATGCAAGATGTTTTTAGATAGTATAACATTCATCATTAAATCCATTTCAAAAGCAATAATTTCAACGTATACGGCTTACTGGTTCGAATCTGGTTTCAGAAAAATTTTATTTATTTATATTTTGTCTATATAAAAGTATATTTGGACAAAAAATTTAATTTCTTTTCACGCTTATGACGATAAGTATGATTTAAAAAAATTAAATAAAATAATGTATATTAAAAAATATTTAAATTGTCGGAAAATCTACTTATTTTAATGCAACATTTGTTGAAATGTTTGCCCTTGAAATTTTTTTTTTATCTTACTGAGATACACTTTGTTCAAGGACATGTTCTTACACATTTTATTCTTAAAATTACTTGAAGTAAATATAAATGCAAAATAAAAAAAAAAAAAAATCATAAATATAAATGGATAAAAATCTGCACCTGAACTTAGATTTATAAGAAATATTCTATTCTGTTATTTTATATATAAAATATACCTATGTTATTTTTTTTTAATGAAAATTTGTCACTTAAAGTGAGCTATTGCCCTTGCTAAAATGTGATATTATCTTTTATGACATTCACACACCATCTCGAATATCACCTTTTAAGGACGTCATAAACTCGGCATCACATTTTATATCTTTTAACATCATCTTCAAATTACAAAATGACACGGCAACTCGTTAAAATCAAATTACTTAAATCATATAAATCACATTAAAAGACATTCATAACACCACCCTCTGCAATAAATCTTGGAACTTCCAAAATGATGAACATATCTATCCAGTTATACTTTTGCTGCTGGAGCATCCTTGTGTACGCTCCAGAGATCATTTTTACGATTATGTAGAGCAGATAGCGTGCATCTGGCCATGCTCCAGTAGCGCCACCTGTGTTATTTCCTGTCATCATCTGTTTCACACCGTTGGTATCCACCCAAAGCGCATCGCCAGAGGCAAAATGGAATTACCTCTCTGGCACCTTGCAAGGCGCTTATCTCACAAACTTTCTTATGGTCACTCGCTTGTCCAAGAGATGTCTATGGCAATGCTGTCTATTGTTTGGTAGCGATCGTTAAGGACTTCTTCTGTGGTGTTGTATCATTTGTGTGTGCATGAAGGCGAAAAGGGATGTGGTTCATGCTTCATTTCTTATGTTCTGATGCCATTGCTTATGTTTGACTAAAGCAAAGATTGTTTTCAATGAATCGTTTTATTGGTCTTCAATATTACGGATAAACTTCCACTGACGAGTTATTTATCAATGTGAAATATACAATTAGATACAACAGTTTGTTTTTTTAATCATTTGGTATATTTGAATTTTCCGAGGGTTTAATTTGTGAGACTTACTTTGTACTTTTATGGTTTTATGGGAACAAACTAAAACAATATCGAATATTTTATTCATGGAATTTATTTTTCCGAAAATTATTTTCCTTTAAGCTCTGTCTCTTCTGTGTCTCTCAACTTTCTTATGGTCACTCTCTTGTCCAAGAGATGTCTGTGGCAATGTTGTCTATTGTTTGGTAGCGATCGTTAAGGACTTGTTCTTTGCTGTTGTATCATTTGTGTGCGCAGCAAGACGAAAAAGGGATGTGGTTCATGCTTCATTTCTTATGTTTTGATGCCATTACTTATGTTTGACTAAAGTAAAGATTGTTTTCAATGAATCGTTTTATTAGTCTTCAATATTACAGATTATTGCTTCATTTCTTATGTTTCGATGTCATTGCTTATGTTTGACTAATGCAAAGATTGTTTTCAATGAATCGTTTTATTAGTCTTCAATTTTTATAGATTATTACTTCAATATTACTTCATTTCTTAAGTTTTGATGTCATTGCTTATGTTTGACTAAACAAAGATTGTTTTCAATGAATCGTTTTATTAGTCTTCAATATTATAGATTATTACTTCAATATTACTTCATTTCTTAAGTTTTGATGCCATTGCTTATGTTTGACTAAAGCAAAGATTGTTTTCAATGAATCGTTTTATTAGTCTTCAATATTACAGATTATTACTTCATTTCTTGCATTTCGATGGCATTGCTTATGTTTGACTAATGCAAAGATGGTTTTCAATGAATCGTTTTATTGGTCTTCAATATTACAGATAAACTTCCACTGGCGACTTATTTATTAATGCGAAATATACAGTTAGATACAGTTTTTTTTTTTTCTCATTTGGTATATTTAGAGAATTCTCCGAGGGAGTTTTAATTTGAGGGCCTTACTTTTTACCTGGGAAAGGTTTATGAAATTATGGGAACAGACTGAAATGATATCGAATATTTTATTCATGTAATTTAATTAATTTCTTTTTCCAAAAATAATTCTGCTGTCAGCAGTGAACTTAACCTGGAGACAACTTTAGTAAATATTTTATTTTTTAAATTTAGCTTCCTATGATAACTTCCCTGAAGGTCTTCTTAAAGGTTACCTGTCCACATTTACGTCTCTTGCATTCCTTCCACAATTAATTCATCAAAATCATTTAACACGCTATAATTTCTATTTTTTTTGATATTGGAAGTAGTTTACCCTAATAAGCATTTATATACTGATGTGTTATTTGTACATAAGCGGATTATTTGAATGTAAATTACTTAGATTCTAATGATTCGTTATTATTGTATAATTATTATTACTATTTTAAATTAAATACTTAATTTCCTGCTTATTATATAAAGGTGGAACATGAGGCCCATCGATGCTATTATATAAATCCCGCTTTTACATTGCATTATTTGTATCTTATATGTATTATAAGAACGTGCATTATTAAGAATGTTCCAATTAAATTCCATAATTACTGTATGATATGAAGCATATTAAACAATAGCATTCAGCTTAATATAACAATTCAGCATAATGTAACATTTCAGCATTAACATTTTAGCATAATATTTCAGCTTGATGTAACATTTAGCATAATATTTCAGCTTGATGTAACATTTTAGCATAATATTTCAACTTGATGTAACATTTTAGCATAATATTTCAACTTGATGTAACATTTTAGCATAATATTTCAACTTGATGTAACATTTTAGCATAATATTTCAGCTTGATGTAACATTTTAGCATAATATTTCAGCTTGATGTAACATTTTAGCATAATATTTCAGCTTGATGTAACATTTTAGCATAATATTTCAGCTTGATGTAACATTTTAGCATAATATTTCAGCTTGATATTAGCATAATATTCAGCTTGATGTAACATTTTAGCATAATATTCCAGCTTAATGTAACATTTTTAGCATAATATTTCAGCTTAATGTAACATTTTAGCATAATATTTCAGCTTGATGCAACATTTTAGCATAATATTCCAGCTTAATGTAACATTTTAGCATAATATTTCAGCTTAATGTAACATTTTAGCATAATATAAACATTTTGGTTTTCTTCCTTTAATGAGATTTAATAAATTTGCAAGCAAAGATATTTTTTTATTATTTAATTTAATTTTCTAATTGTTTATTCCACTTCAATATCATAAACAATTTTTGTGTTATTAAAAGCAAAAATAATGAATACTGAGTACGTTTTTAAATTAATTCTCTATATATTAAGGGTTTGATTCATAACCACTAAAAGTTATTATTTAAGTTATTTTTTTTTCCGTATTAGAAAAATGAAATATTAACGTTTGTTCTTTTATATTTTGTGTTCATTAGTTGTAGTGATTTTTAAGTTATTTATATGTAAAATAGATTTTTAGTATGCGAGCTAGTTTCTTATGAATTACAAAATAATTTTATTTAAAAATTTGTAATAATTTCTTTTGGTTAATTATTTTTAAGTCAAAATTATTAGCAAAATATTCTAACATGTTTTTAATTTTTTTTTTTCAGGTGAGTGTTGTCTTTAATATTCTAAAAAGGAACTGGTAATTACTTTTCTTATTTATTTGTTTATTTTTTTATGAAATTAAGTTGAAACATTTTTATAATTAATTTGTGTGTAATTAAAAATGTAATGGTTACATTTGATAAATTAGTGTTTTTGATATATTTAAAAAAAAAATGTAAAAGCGCATTTTTTTTTTTTTAATATTTTATTTACAGAAATAACTTTTTATCCATGTTTCTACGTCAGAAAAGTTTAAAGTTATACACAAAAATTTGATATTAAATGCACTGATTAAATAATTTTTGTCATATTTTATGCACTAATTATATTAACCAAAAAATTGATTTCAGATAAAATGTAAATTCATTCAAATGATCTAAAACTATTAACTAATTTATTAGATGTCGCAAATGTTTGAAATTTCTTTCATGTTAAGTTCAGTTTGCAGTTTAATATGATTGGAAACTTGTTTCATCTTGATTTATTTTCATTGATGCGGTGTGTCAATTTTATTCTGGACAAACATAAAATTAGGGAATCATAAACTCATGTGAAGGCTATTTATCTTACACGCACACAAACTCAAAAATTAACTAACGGATATATTAAAAGGGTCTGATGGCCAGTGACTAGCGCTGGGTGCCAGAGTCTTCGGGTTCGAACACCGGCGGTAATATGGTTGTTTTTAGTGGTTAGGAATCAAGTTTAAACCATAGATCCCTATCTAATAATACTGCAGAGCATTGTGCGTTGGTTTGACAACCATACGCCGCAAAAAGAAACATATCCTGTTTCGGAATCTGACGGCATTGGCCCACCATAGAACACATTTTTCTAATGTAATTTCAACTTTTTTTGCTTCTTCCAAGATCTGCAAACTGCTAGCCAAAAACACTTTTATAGCTTTATTTCGATAACCACTCTTTCTAACTCGTGGTATTCATGCGTATTGCTTGTCTTTCCAACTAATGCGGCCTGATGGACAACTGGCTAGCGCTCTGGCCTTTGGTACCACTGGTTTCAGATTCGAATCTTGGCGGTGACATGGATGTTTGTTAGTGGTTCGGAATCCACATTAAACTGTAGGTTCCTGCCTAATTAGGCATAAGAAATGAAAAAAAAAATGATCATAGAGTGACAAGCAAAACTAAAACCTCTTTGAGAGCATTATTCCTCTCTTTACCTGTTCCCCACTTTAAAATGTTCAACAAGGAAACTTAGTAGTGTATGAATTATTCATACATACACAGAAACATATACATATACGAAATTCATTCCCTACTAATATGATTGTATTAGTAGTGTATGAATTATCAATAAAAAATGCTGTTCAGATATGGGTATCGTAGTACTTCCTACATGCTTATAACTTCTTTTCCTCTTGTGTTTGTAATATTTAATTTGCTAACAATTTTGCCTTATCTGTAACAAAAGACTCAACAAGTTTCCAGCAATTTGGAGAGAAAGGAAATATTTTGCATTTTTTTTTTTTTTTAATTCTATGTCCTATTTGATCAATCCTGCTGTTTCATATACTACAGTTTCTCAACTGTGGAAGAACACTTACCACGTAACTTTCTGTCTGAAGATAATCGCAGCACTCAATATCGTCAAAAGTGCTGATGGAAGCACTAGACATTGTGGGTCCCACTTTCCTTCCCACTTTTTGGCGTCTGTTGATGAACCCACTTATGGGACATTGGCAGCCTTTTTCTCTGTTGTTGGCGTCACAGTCGGCCAACTTTTTCTCTTGTTCTGTTGTTCTGCTTGGAGACCTTGAAAAGGAATAAAATCCATCGAAAAAATCCGATGTTTTCGGGAAACAAAGGTAGGATCTTCACTCAATTGACTCTGAGAGCTTTTTGGACACTGGATTCACAGCCAATCCTCTTTCAAACCAGCACTAAAAATAAAAATAAAATAAAAACCAACATAATTTCATTTAATTTGGTTTGTTCTTCTTAAAGTTAATGTTGATCAACTGCCTGTCTTGCAATTTTCAAACTTTTGTTGTTTTTGTTTTTGTTAAAATTATGCTAGGTGGACTCTATTGTCTTTCTACTATCCAAAATAAAAATTCCCGGGAAAATTTTTTGAATTGACATGGGAAATGTCTTTACAGAAATAATCTTTTTAATGTTAAAGTAAAGAGGATAATGGATGAATCCATTATCCTCTTTTAATCATGCAGACCATTAGCCATAATTGGTTACTTTATATGGGATGGTTGTTTAGTTTCATGAAGGTAAAATGTATGTAGATCGGTTAAATAATGAAAGTTTAAAAAAAAGGCATATGGTTTACATAATTTAAGAATCTGGTTATAATTCTGAAGCAACAAAACAAAACATTTATAAAAAAATTATGATTATATTTCAAGAAAATGTAATATTACGGCTTTTTGTTAACGTAAAATTTTTGATTATATTTCACTCATTTGTTAGGATAAAAAAATCAGTTTTATAGTGAGTGAGAGAAATTGTAAGGTTCTAGTATAAATTCCTTAAAAGGAAAATGTCACATAACGCAATTTAATAGTTAATTCAGTACATTTTTTTACATTATTTTTCTATTGTAAACCAGCACACATCGAAAGGGTTCATGTTATATGAAATAAAAATATATTTTGAATACTTAGAGCTGTTTCACATTTTTTTTTTTGCAAGTGCGTAGTGGGTTTAAAAAAATAGGTAAATGAATAGATAAATAAAATAAAAATAATAAATAAATAAAAATAAAAATAAATTATGTTTTTTATTATGGTTGACCAGAAATCTTTTAAAATTACATTTTGATATCTTTTAATTATTTTCATAAAATAGACATGATATTTCAGGCAATAGTGTTAAATATAGTTAAATAATAAGTGTTTGTATATAATAAGTGTTAAAGTGCCACTTTATAGTCTTGTAAAGATAAAAGTGTATCTGTATAGTCTTTATTACACTTATAGCCATTAGCCATTTTAAACCCTAGGTCCAAATCTAATGTGACTGTTGGGCGTAGAGCTGACAATTCTACCCCGTAAAAACAAAACATCTCCTGTCTCGAAATCTGCCAATAGGCAGACGGCCTTGGCACTCATGATGATGATGTTGATTTATAGTCTTTCTCAAGCATGTTTCTTAGCGATGTCTTTATATGAAATCCACCGATTTAGATAACCTCCGAGCTATAATCGATTATTTCAGATTGCCTGATTGCATGTTTATTACCTTTTTTCCCAATGTTCCTTTCTATATCATTTTTGCAATCGATCTTTTTAAATGTCTGGTGCTGAGCAAAGCTACACCCATATCTACATCACAAATATATGAAATTCTAAACAAAGTCCCGCCTTCTTTTTCATTCCCCCGTCTTCCACTGTCCACCCAACACAATAACAGATTACGAAATCGTCCAACAAAAACGCGATAATCTTTAAACCTTTTTCATTCATCCCCCTTGCTGACCGATTTGGGACAGTCCGTTGACACTCTTCAAAGGACCAGGGATCAGAGAAATCTCTTTTGGCACGCTCCATTATGAAATTCCATTGAGAATTACTCAGTCTTGGAGGGGAGCAGGATTTTACACTTAACAAAAAAACACAGTTGAAAGCAGTAGATATGCGTAGCAAAAAGAGCTTAGCAGACCAAGTGAGTGTGAAATTCATCCTCTAATCGCCTGAATATATTAACATTAATGCAGCCATGGGAGGGGACAGTGCGCGAGAGGGGGCTCTGGTTGTCAGACGACAAGGGTGGTTTTCTAGGTCAGTGCACCCCCACGGTGCAGTCGACTGAAAAACTTAGTGAATATGCTTCTAGATTAAGGCTTAGCTCTGTGAGTGATGGTTACCCTTTGTAGCATTTGAAAATCTGTAGCATTGTTCGTATATTAAACAGGCTTCTTTAAAATGTTAAAGCTTCGTTCTCATAAAGGCTTTCTGATTTGTGAATCCAAGTATGCCACGGACAAGTTTTTTCTGGTGAATTCACGGGCTTTTACTGGCATGTAAATTTAACGGAATGCTTTTTTTTTTTAAAGTGTGGATACATGTGAAATAAATAAACACATGTATCCACACTTTATCACATTCTATTTCTTCTTCTTTACTGGAATTACAGCCTTGAGCCTCCAACACAACAGCTCTCCATCTCTCTTGCTCCAATCTTTTCCAGTTAATAATTTTCAGTTGTCTAAGATCCTCTTCGACACCATCCATCCACCTTTCCCTTGGTCTTTCTCTCTTCCTATTGTTGAACAATTGACACAACATAATCCTTTTAATGATGTTTCCCTCATCTCTGCGATGAACATGTCCGAGCCACCAGTTGTGTGATTTGATGCATCTCACAATGTCTCTATTTTTAATTAGGTGTTCAATTTCTTTGTTTGGTCTTCTAATTCATATATTATTGTCGACTCATTATATATGTATTTACTTATGTTGTCAAAAATTTTCATCTCAAAGACCCTGATGTAATCCAAGTTCTTAGCGTTTATATTGATTGTTAAAGTGTTTGACAACTGCATTTGAGCAAAAAAAAAAAAAAATTGATTTTATTTATATTATTGCCTGTTTTTATGATGTATCTTCTTTTTCTTCATTCGCACAATAGCCCCATGGTGGGCCTCGGCCGTCTGCCTACTAGCAGATTTCGAGACAAATGTTTTCTTTTAAGGTGTAGGGTTATTAGTCCTACGCTCTACAGTCATATTAGACCGGGATCTGCTGTTTAAAGTGGATTCCGAACCACTACAAACATCCATGACACCTCCGAGACTCAATCCTAATTCTGTGTCAACGAGCACTTATCATAGGCCCCTTTATAATATTGGGTAATTTTTAGTCGAATAAATAGCTCTAATACTCAACAATTCATTAGAAATCATTTTAAACGAGTTAATTTATTTTAGGCATATATTTCAGAGTTTTGTAGTTAACATATGTGTTTGTAGTTTAACATTTTTTTTTTAATACCTTTCGTATACTATTGAAGGAGGAAAAAAAATTGACTTTTTATACAATGACTTTCAAAACAAATGTTTAATTTCTTTAATATCTATAGTAATGTAAATTTGATGTTTCATGATATGTATCATTTTTATTCTATCAATAATTATTTTTTCATTTCCATATTGCATGTTTTAATGAAATTATGCATGCGTTAATTATTAATTCGTATATAATCTATAAAATTGATCAGCTTCTTTATTTTTTGTGAGACGGTATTGTGTTGTATTATTGCATATTTTTGATTTATAATTCTATGTATAACAATACAAAGATACTGCCTCTCTGAAGACATACTTGTATAAAATAAACCAAATGTATTGCAAACTCTAGCATTCAGTTTGGAGAATTGGCCTCAATACTCTGTTCCTTCCGGATAGAAGGCGCTTTTATCTTATTACTACTCTATGCACCATGGTTAGGCTTTTTTTGTCGGGTTTTGAACCTTGAACCTCAGTTCGAAAACCTCGCACTAGACGTGTTCAGCCTTCAAGATAAAACCTTAGTGAAATACTAATAATTAACTATTAAAAAGGGAATGCTAATGTGCCAATATAATTGAAGGATATCAGTGATCACATGAGTGATCCTTTCTATAAATTAGTGAGTTAAATAGACCAAGTGTTCAAGGATTCACAAAAAGATAAGTCGATATTCACGGAGGCATGGGTTTTTAAAGTTTTTTTTTTGTACAAAAATAAATTTTTGTTATCTACCTGATCTAATTGGCTATTCAAATTCTTACGTCTATTATCATTGTCTTTCATGCATATGAAAATTCTGTCTCAATTAGAATGAAAAATCATTTTTATCTAAATCAAATTTTTTTTTTTTTTTTTTTTTTGTATTCTTTCCTATTTTAGAGTTTTGAATGGCATTGTTTGTTATTTGTATTTTGTTGTGAATTTTTAAAAACATTTTTAAATCTTATAAAAGTAATAATTATAAATGCGATTCATTTTAAAAATGTTATTTTTTATATTCCTACACATATATTTTTACACATTAGAAAACGTGAATAAAAATTATTTATTTTTGATATTAAAAGTTTCTTATATTAAAATAAAGCAAAGTACCATCCTGATATGTTTTTTTTCCCCTTATATTTCTTAGAATATAGGAAATATATGTCATAAAAAAAAAGCCTAAAAATTTTCAAAATTTTAATAAAAACTACAAAATTTCAAATGTGCTCATATAAAAAGTAGTCCATTTCCAAAATAATAATCCACAATCTAATATTACTGTGCGTGTATATGCATCTCGGAGCCAAGTAAAATTTCTAACTACGGGTGCTCCATTACATCAGTAGCTGCTTTCTCTCCTTCCATGTGACCACACGAGTTCTTGAACTTGGTCTTAGCTGTTGTTGTCTACCAAGTGGGATAAAGAAACAATAAAAGTAACAATAAAAGTAACTTATAAATGATAAAAGTAACTAATAAATAATAACTTATAAATGCCAAATTGATATAAGTAAATCGCTGAACATTCATGCTATAAGCTGCCACACTTAATATATAATAGTTGTATGATATATCTTAATATTTATATGATAGTACCTTTCCATTTTTTTATTTTTTTTTTTTTTTTTATTTTTTTTTTTTATTGGAGTTTTCTTGATTTTTCTATTTTGAATTAATGTTACATATTGTTGGTTTAAAATGGAAAATTAATTTTATTGTACATTAACAATAGAATTTTCTTTTGCAAATTTATAAATCATCCTATTTTGGAAACCCAATACTATCTAATGAAAAAAAAAAAAAAAAAAAAAATCACTTAAAAATTTTTATAGAAATTTACTTTTATGTGATTTACAAATTTTAAACGCATGTAAAACTTATTATTATTTTTTATTCTTTGAACATACAACATTTATTAATTCAAAATATGAATAGAAGTTTAATTTACAAAGCTATAGAAGGATTAGAGATTTAGATCCATCATTGTATTTTTCTGGTACAGTAAATCTCCATATGTTTCTACCCACCTAATGCTAAATTCGATTCGTTCTTTCAAAAAGGTGCACCTGTTTTGTATATGGGGAGATTTCCTTTCGATTTTCAAAAGGGAATGATTCGAACACCGTGTTACACAAAAGCTTTCTCATTCGGCACTCATTTGCGGTGCGCAGTGAGTCGAGACCCTCTTCCCTTCCCTCCCCAAATCCGATTAATCCCTTTTTTGTCCCCTGATATCTACCTCCCCCCTCGTTCTTTTTCGAAGCGAAATGCGTGTTCCCGGTTTGTAGTCCACACCCGTAATAAAGAAAACAATCGCAATAAAAAGCAGAAGAGAAAGAAAAGGGGGATAGGGTAGGGTGTGGAGTTGCCGCTTCTGCAAACGATCCATCACCATCCATCCCCGTTCTGGAGATGCGTTGATGATGGACAGTTTTGCAGAAAGGGACCGATGTGGTTTTCAAGTTTTTGACATTGATGGTGAAAAAAAATTTCAAAACTTTTTAAAATGAAGTTTCAATGTTACTTTGTTTTCGTTAAAGTTGAAATTTTTATTGTTGACATACTGATTGAGCTACTGACATTTGAAGAGCAAACATTTTTTAGAAATTTCCAGGTTAAAGATTGTAATGGATGACGATATATGTTGAAATATATTTCTGTATGTTGTCATTGATGGTGAAAAAAGTTTCAAACTTTTTAAAATGAAGTTAAATGCTGCTTTGTTTTTGTTAAATATTGGAAGTTTTTAGTGTTGTTTTTGAGCAAAATGAATTTCTTTTTTTAAAAGACTGACTGATCACGGAAAAGCCACTGACATTTGAAGGGTAAGTCTGCTTTTATGCATTTATATTTAGAATTTTTCTGCTTTTATGCATTTAGCTATGGCTTATTATATAACAATTTTAATCTGATTCAAAAGCAGTTGTTGTTTCAAGCGAGCAAAAATCTGCTTATTTTTAAAATGATTCGACAAAAATAATTTTTGATTTTTTTGATTTCATTATTAAAAATACAAAAATTGGTGATTTGATTCAAAAGAAGTTTCTTTTTTAAAAGACTGATTGACCACTGAAAAGCCACTGACATTTGAAGAGCAAACATTTTTAGAAATTATTAGGTCAAAGATTGTAATGGATGACGATATATGTTGAAATATATTTTTGTATGGATTGATGTGAAAAAAAGTTTCACACTTTTTTAAAATGAAGTTCAATGTTATTTTGTTTTCGTTAAAAGTTGGAAGTTTTTATTATTGTTTTTGAGCAAAATGTATTTTTTTTTTTTTTAAAGACTGACTGACCACTGAGAAGTCACTGACATTTGCAGAGCAAACATTTTTAAGAAATTATCAGGTCAAAGATTGTAATGGGTGACGATATATGTTGAAATATATTTCTGTTTGATGACATTGATGGTGAAAAAGTTTCAAAACTTTTTAAAATTAAGTTCAATGTTGCTTTGTTTTTGTTGAAAAGTTGAAATTTTTATTATTGTTTTTGTGCAAAATGTATTTATTTTTAAAAGACTGACTGATCATTTATAGCGACTGACATTTCAAGAGTAAGTCACAATCACTCAACAATCAAGTCAACTAAATCACAATTTTTAAAGTAGTTTAGAAATTTTTCTGCTTTTATGCATTTATATTGAATTGGACATCGCTATGGCTTATTATATAACAATTTTAATCTGATTCAAAAGCAGTTGTTGTTGAAAGCGAGCAAAAATCTGCTTATTTTTAAAATGATTCGACTAAAATAATTTTCAATTTTTGATTTCAGTTGTTGTTGCAAGAAAACAAAATAATTTTTTTTTTGAAATGATACTAGTAAGACTAAAGATTCGAAAAAAAAAAAAATGTTGATAATTTATAATGTGTTTGTTTCCTCCTTGTTTTTTTAATAATTCAGCTATAACATACTAAATAAAGATTATTAATAATATTTTTATTTTATCATAAATGAATATTAGACTACCCACAAATTGCAATTGTTTGGTACCGTTGCAGTCAGATTTGCTTTCAAAAATAATCTCCACAATCAGGCTGTTTTTTTCTAATATGAGTTACTGTTTAGGACAATTACTGAAAAAATTCCTTTCCTGCAACATTTATAGGTGGGCTGGGGATGGTATGCATATATGGAACACGAAAATCACTAATGTATAAATCAATAAATAAAAATTGCCAGTATGGTTTTGCAAATATCTGCAAATCAACAGATATTGATCAATATTTGATTCTTTATTGGCGCAACAGCTCCATGGTGGGCCAAGGTCGTGTGCCTACTTGCAGATTTTAAGACAGGAGATGATATAGATATATGATGATAGCTGACAATCTAGCGGGATAGGATTATCAGCCTTACTCTCTATAGTCATTTTAGACCGGAACATACTGTTTAAAATGCATTTCAAACTACTGCAAGCATCCATGGCCGAAATTCGAACCCTGTGTCATCTAACACCAGAGCGTTAGTCACTCGGCCATCAGACCCCATCAATGATTGATTAATGAATGAAAAAAAAAAGAAAAATAAATTATATATTTTTTGGATATTCAAGTGCATGCTTATCTTTAAAACACCTAAATAAATTTTTAACCATAAATATCTATTTAGTATAACAAAAATCAGTAATTATAATAATAATAATTCCATTCTGAATGTGTAGTTATTCCACTTTACCAAAATGGAATGTCTCTTAATGCCAACTTTGCAGTTCGTTTAAAACTACAGTAGCATCAAAAAACAATATGGGTCACCAAAGTAGCTCTACCATTCACTAGCTTACAAATTTATGGACTTCTTAACTGATGCTTAGGAATATAAATTAAGAAGAAAAAATGGTTAATGCCAAGTAGTCTTAATTCTGTATATCCAGGTGGCCACTTTATGAGAATGACTTCTACAGGTCAATTGGTAGCGATCCATACCGATTAGCAGAAGAAGGCTGCTGCATCTGCTAAGTCTCTCTCCAGTTCGGTGGGAAAACAACAAGGTCGTCAGAAGTGCCTTACACAAATGTCCCGGATAATCAATTACGAAGCGTGGTGCCTTTCTGCCGGACCATCCCTTTCCTTCCTGCGAGATTAATGGATGCCCGCCTGACTCACATTTATATCTATCTATCAGCTGTTCGCCATCGATACAGATAGAGCGCGTGTTGGGTTTTATTGCGGCTACAAATGTACGCTGAGAGCTGCTCTTCTCCCCTTCTGTGCGCCCATCTATCACTGGCTTTGCTGGGCTGTTTTTTTTTTTGATGCCCAGCTTTTCTTGGGGGATGCCTGCCTGCCTTTTTTTTAGGGTGTGTTGCTGTTGCTTCTTTTCTTTTTTAATGAAAAGTGTGAAATCGCCCTCCTCCTACTTCAACGGCTATGATGGCATGGGTTGTTACGAGTGTTTGTAGGACTCACTCGTTATTTTTCTTTTTTTTATTATTTCCGACTTTTTTATGGTAAAGGGTGTGTTTTTGTATATAGTTTATGTTCTCAACTCCACTTAGTGTGAGATTGTAAATTAACCCTGCAGTTTCCCCCTGCTAGATGTCAGACGCTAATTTAAAGAGCTCCTCTTCTTTGAATGTGTGTATGCAACGCCTTAAAAGTATACCATATGCGTATGTGCCACGCCTTAAAAGTATACCATACCTTGTGCATATGTGTGTATGCCACACCTTAAAAGTATACCATATCTTGTGCATATGTATGCCATATCTTGTGTATATGTGTGTATACCACGTCTTTAAAAAGTATACCATATCTTGTGTATATGTGCGTATACAACATCTTTAAAGTATACCATATCTTGTGGCATACACATATATACACGTCTTAAAAGTATACCATATCTTGTGCATATGTGAGTATGCCACACCTTAAAAGTATACCATATCTTGTGCATATGTGAGTATGCCACACCTTAAAAGTATACCATATCTTGTGCATATGTATGCATATCTTGTGTATATGTGTGTGTATACCACGTCTTTAAAGTATGCCATATCTTGTGCATATGTGTGTATACCACGCCTTAAAAGTATGCCATATCTTGTATATATGCGAATATATACCACGCCTTAAAAGTATACCATACCTTTTAAGGCTTGTGTACCAACATTCTTTAAACCTTTCTCACATTGGAAGTTTTCACTAGTTCTGAACATTTTATATCATTCATTATTTAGATAAAAATAAAATTTGTATAAGCGTGGGTGGAACTTGCAATAAATAATCAGCCTCTAAATCCCATGGCCAAATGACTAACCCCTTAGATAATCCAGAATACTGTTTTGGCGTGTCAAACGAAATGTGTGAAATCTTCCTCCACTTCAACGGCGATGATGTCGATGACATAGGTTGTTACGAGTGTCTGTAAGACTCGCTCGTTATTATTTTTTATTTTTATGGTAAAGGATGGTTTTTATATGTAGTTTATGCATTTTATGTTATCTGTAAACTAACCATAAGTGAGACTGTAAGCTAACCATACAGTTGTCCTCCTTCTGAATGTCAGACGTTAATTTAAAGAGGAGGGAGGGAGGGCATGTATACCAACGTTCTTTAAACCTTTCCCACGACGTAATATTAGTTACTAGTTCTGAACTCTTTATGTTATTGATTATTTAGATAAAAATAAAATAAGGGAGAGGAGGGATTTTCAGTGAATAATCAGTCTTTAAATCCGCTAGATGGCCAAATGACTAAACTCTTAGCAAACCTAGAACATTGCTTTGGTGTCAATCAATTTAAACACATTTTAAAATTTAGTTAAGATGTAAATTGATAGGGAGGTTGTTGTTTTTCACTTGTTGAGTTTTATTGCGGCTACAAATGTACGCTGAGAGCTGCTCTTCTCCCCTTCTGTGCGTCCATCTATCACTGGGTTGCTGGGCCTTCCTTCTTCTTTTTTTTTTTTTTTTTTTTTTTTTATGCCCAGCTTTTTTCTTGGGGGATGCCTGCTTCTTTTTTAGGGTGTGCTGCTGCTGCTTCTTTCTTTTCTTTTTTTTAATGAAATGTGTGAAATCTCCCTCCTCCTACTTCAACGGCGATGATGTCGATTGCAAGGGTTGTTACGAGTGTCTGTGGGCCTTTTTTTATGGTAAAGGATGTGCTTTTATATGTAGTTTATGTTCTCAGCTCCACTTAGAGTGAGATTGTAAGTTAGACATACAGTTTTCCCCCTTCTGGTTCTCAGACGTCAGATTCCAAAGTTCTTTAAACCATTCCCACGTCGTAACATTTCACTACATCCGAACATTTTATGTCATTGAATATTTAGATAAAAATAAAATTCTTATAAGGGAGAGTGGGACTTGCAATAAATAATTAGCCTATAAATCCCATGGCCAAATAACTAGTCTAGCTAACCCAGAACACTATTTTGGTGTGTCAAACGACATGTATGACATCTCTTTCCACTTCAACTTGTATGATGTCGATGGCATGGGTTGTTACGACTGTCTGTAGGACTCGCTCGTTATTTTTTTATTTTTATTATTATTTCTGATTTTTTATGGTAAAGGATGTGTTTTCATATGTATTTTATGTTCTCAGCTCCACTTAGAGTGAGATGTAAGCTAACCATACAGTATTCCCCCTTCTGGTTGTCAGACGCTAATTTAAAGGGAAGGGGGCTTGTATGCCAACGTTCTTTAAGCCTTTCCGACATTGGTAAGTTTCAATAATTCTGACCACTTTATGTTATTGATTATTTAGATAAAAATAGAATTCTTATAAGGGGGGGACTTGCAATAAGTAATCAGCTTTTAAATCCTGTAGCTAGCTTAATGTATAACCTCTTAGCAAACCTAGAACACGGGGTTGGGTTGGTTTGTCGCTCTAGTTATTTTGAACACACTTTGGGCTTAATTAGACTGGGACCTACAGTTTTAACGTGGATTCGAACCACTCACAAACATACATGCTACCGGCAGGTTTGAAACTGAAGCCTGCGATACCAAAGGCCAGAGCGCTCGCCAATTGGCCATTAGGCCGGCACTAGAACACTGTTTAGGTGTGTCAATAAATTTAAGTGCATTTTAAAATTTACTTAAGAATTAAATTTGTAGGCAGTTTGTTGTTTTCCAACACAATCTAATTTAAAATAATTTGGTTTGGTGATCTTTAATGGAATTGATATTTCTGGAAATTATTCTCTTATATCTACGGGGGCCTAGTGGCTAACGCTGTGGTCTTTGGTATCACATTCTTCAGTTCAGTTTCGAATCCTGGCGGTGTCATAGATGTTTGTGAGTGATTCGTAATCCACTTTAAACTGTAGGTCCCGGTCTGCCGTCCTAGTTGTTCCCTGGTGATTTCCTTCTTGTATCCAATTTATGGATATTTATAGCCTGATGATTCATCGTACGACATGAACATGAAACCATTCAATTCGGTTTGGTTGCTATTCTTAGAAATTAATTCGCTTAGATTTCCACTTACCCAGAAATCTTTCCATCAGTTTGTTGTTAAACTAAATTAGGAAAATAACAAATAATATTAATTATATTGTAATTATTTTAGGTTTTCATGTATTAGGCCACATTTGTCGGAGGCAAACATAAAACTTAATGAATTCTCAAAGTTAGACATGGTCATAGATAAAGAGTAAGTCATGGACCTATAGCCATAGTCATTTTAATTTTTTGTTCAAACTTTATTAATTACTGTTTATTTGATTTTTTTTTTTTTAAAAATTAGTCAAATTTGTTGGAAAATTATTTTCTTCTAAATTTATCAGTTAATGTCATAATGTTAATTAATTGTATTTTTAAAATGTTTAACTTTTTAGGTTTTCTATATGATTAAACAATTATTATTTTTCATTTTCTTCTTATTATTATTTTCTAAACGATTAAATATTATATATATTTTTTTCAATAAAGTATTTTCTAATGCATTATAGAAATCTGTATATTTTGGTATTAAATAAAATTTTAATTATAAAATAAACAGAAATATTTGATGTATAAACTTATTAAAAGCATATTTCTGAAATCCAAAATTTAAATGTCTTTCAATAATTGTATGACAAGAAATAAAATAATGTGTAAAGTTAAAAGGGTTTCCATATATGAAACTAGCTACAAATTATTTAAAAGTAAATTAAATTTACTTAAAAATTAAATTTTTATGAATCTTGTTTATTTACTAACACAATTCGATTAAAAATAATTTATTTTGTTGCTCTATGATCGAATATTGTTTTCTACGAATACGTAACTCGTCCAACTACTTTTAATTCTTGAAAGATCCTGACCCCATTGTTGCTGTAATTAATTAATATTATTATTTTTTTGGTAATGGTTCATTGATTTGTTGGAACATTTTATGAATGGCAAGCTTCATTACACCCGCATACCGCCCTTGCCCGAAGGTTCGAGTTCACCCCCATCATTCAATTATAGTACTTCTAGAATATGTCTGCTCTTGATACAGGGTGTGGCATTGAATTACCTGCTGCCATTGGATCACAATATCTTAATTGCAATTGTAGTGATAAAATTTGTGTTAAATTATTTCTTGAGTCCTAAATTCGTTCAATCTTTAACACGCTTTAATGAAATAAATCTATGTGGCACAAAGTTTTCTTGAAGGGTTTTACATTGGTCAAAACTTCATTTTTTTTGTGTGAAAATTATTTTCTGGCTGATTAATATAGTCTGTCAATAATATATATATATTGCTCGAAGGTTCATATTTCACCCTCCCCCGTCATTCAGTTATATTACTCTAGAATCTTTCTGCTGTTAATAAACGGGTGTGGCATTGCATTAACATTAACATTATCATTGCCGTTGAATCACAATACCTTAATTGCATTGTGTTAAGTTATTTCTTTAGTCCTAAATTCGTTCAATATTTAACACGCTTTTAATGATATAAATCCTCTGAAGAACATTTTTATTTAGCACAAAGTTCTCTTGCAGATTTTTACGTTGGTTTAAACTTCATTTTTTTTTTGTGTGAAAAATTATTTTCTGATTGATCAATATAATCTACCAATAATAATTAATATATATATATATTGCTCGAAGGATCGGTTCCCCCTTCCCTATCGTTCAACTATATTACTTCTAGAATATGTAGGCTCTTGATACAGGGTGTGGCATTGAATTACTTGCTGCCATTGGATCACAATACCTAAATCACAATTGTGGTGAAATCAGTGTTAAATTTCTTAACTCCTAAATTCTTTAATGTGTAACACGCTTTAGTGATATAAATCCTCTACAGAACATTTTATTTAGCCAAAAGTTCTCTTTGCAAATTATTACATTGGTTAGAATTTCATTTTTTTTTTTTTTTGTTTGAAAATTAATTTCTGGCTGATCAATATGTTGTTGTTCTAATGCAGCTGGTAATACGCAGATAGTTAATCTTTTTGCCATGAGCAAGGGGCCGCACCGCTAGCACAAAACGGAGGAGTCGAGTAGCTTGAAGATATGCTACGAACGCGAGTAACACTACCCCCTCAACGCTGTACGATCCTATTAAACCGGAACCTACGGTTTAAAGTAGCCACTCGGCCATCAGGGCCCCCATTTAGCACAAAGTTCTCTTGCCGAATTTTACATTGGTTAGAACTTTTTTTTTTTTTTTTTTTTCTTTTTTTTTTTTTTCTTTTTTTTGCTTGAAAATTATTTGTGCCATAAGCAAGGGCTGCACTGCTGTTATTCATTTAGCACTACCCAGGGGTCACGTGTCGCTTGAAGGTATGCTACGGACGCGAGTAACACTACCCCCACAACGCTCTGCGATCATATTAGCTGGAACCTACGGTTTAAAGTGAATTCTGAACCATTACAATCATACATGACACCGCCAGTACTCAAACCCGAAACCTGTGGTACAGAACGCTAGCCACACGGGCATTAGGCCCAAATATCTGAATGTGTTAATTTCATTTTATGTTAATAATTTGCTTATAATATTTTGTTTCTGTTTTAAATGGATGATATCTTCACTTTATTACATGGATCTATGACGCTCTAATCCTATTAATTAATTTATACGTCTAATACCACTTTGGTTGATTAAGATTGCCTAAAATGAACTTTCTCATTAAGAAGAGAAGAGTTGTGTATAGAAAGCATAAGTGACAAAAGCGGGAATATTCAACATGGCTACGTAGTCAAATAGCTACCAGTAATTTATTTTTAATGCACTGTCATATCAATTCATTAACGTGCAGTTACGTACACAAAACTGTAGGATACATATTTTAAAAATGTTTCCGCCACAGCAATTTTTTTTTTCAAAAATATAACCAAGATCTTTGAAATTTTTAAAATTCTTTTTAAATCTTTGGAAGGAAGACGTTTCTGGGACGGCTTCTCTCCAATCCAAGCCTACAGCAGACTTTCCACTTCAGAACATAACGACTCGAACCCGAAACCTGTGGTACCGAGCGCCAAAGCGCTAGCCACTCGGCCATCAGGCACCGACTCAGTCTACCAATAATTAAATATAGTTTTTAATCCTCTTCAAAAACTTAAAGACCATGTTATCTAATGCCCCAAAAAACGAACTGTCTTTAAATCTTCAATCTTGTAACCATTTCCCCAAAGATTTATAGCATTGGAAAAGCACATTCCTTGGAAGTGTTTGGAAACTGGAGACACAGAACGATTGCCAGATCGAGCACGCAACTCGTAAATTATTCCTTTTATGCCCAATGACATCTTGACACTTCAGTTCCACATCCTGCTTCGTCATTTGCACGTTTCATCTTCAAAGGTCTTTTTCCCCCTGGGTTTTTAAGCACATGTCTTTGTGGGCAAAGATGAAAAATATTAAGTGTTTCTTAGTTTAAAGACTTTTTTCCTTTTTTTATTCTCTCTCTTTGAGTGTAGTATTTTTACTTATCCTTCTTTCTCTTGATGAATGATCATTTTTTTTTTGTTTTAGTGTACTCAAAAAGAGTGCGCTTTTTTACTCTTTTTCCTCTAGATGTCTTTTGAAAAGTGACAGTTGAAAACATGTGGAGTTAACTGTGGTGCTCCATCTAAAAAGTATACACATTGAAAAATGTTTTTTTTCATGCAGTTTAGTACTTTTTAACTTCCTGTTCCTGTAAAGGACTTAATAGCATCGTATGAATATTTTTTAAAAGACTTTTATGACCCTTTTAACTGCAGTTAGCAAAATTATAAATCTTTTAACTGGACATTTACCTAAGTTACGTTTGTTTTGTTTTATATTTTGTGTTATATTTGTCTGTATTATTCATCTGGGCCCTCTTCATTTGCGTCTTGTATTTGTCTGTTATATTTGTCTGTATTATTATTCATCTGGGACCTCGTCATTTCCACGTCATCTTCAAGAGATCTTTTCTTTTTCCCTGCTTCGCTGGATGGAGTTTTTGGGAAAGCACATGTCTTCTGAGCAAAGATGAAAATTATTAAGTGTTTCTTAGTCTTAAAAGACTTTTTTTCTTTCATTTTCTCTTTGAGTTTAGTATTTTTACTTTTTTTTCTCTTGATGAATGATCATTTTTTTGTTTGAGTGTAGTCAAAAGGGTATGTGCTTTTTTACTCACTTTTCCTTTAGATGTCTTTTTGAACTATGACAGTTGAAAACATGTGAAGTTAACTGTGGTACCTATCTAAAAGTATATACATCTTGAAAATGTTTTTTTTTCCATGCAGTTTAATTACTTTTTCAACTTCCGGTTCCTGGAAAGGACTTAATAGCATCGTATGACTATTTTTTTTAAAGATTTTTTTATGGCTTTTCAGCTGCAGTTATGAAATTATAAATCATTTAACTGGACATTTACCTCAAGTTATTTAGTTTGTTTGCTGTTATATTTATCTGTATTGACTCTCCATCTGGGCCCTTGTCATTTGCACGTCTTATACAGCCTGAGTATTAAAAACTTTAAGGCCAGTAAAATTTTTTGAGAAAATGTAAAATGAAATAAAAGGGATTCAAATAATATTAATTATTAAAGTTCATTGATAAGAAATAAATGCTATAAACATAATTTGTAAATACATAATTATGAGAAACATGTGGTTATTTACAAAGTTAGTATTTCTGCCTGAGTAAAAAACTTTAAGGCCACCAGTCATTTTTTTAAAAATAAATATAATATAATCCTGTAATTTCCATTGTAACTACTAGCTTCTGAAAACGCTGCAATTTTATATTTGTCATGCCCGTTTCTTCGATGTATTGATGATCTTTGTGAAGATGGAAAGGTAAAGTTAACTGTTCGTGAAAGATGACAGATCAAGCTTTGTCTTCAACAGGAATGAGTAGTCGTGCTATTGCGATAAAGATAGGAAGATCAAAGACTGTAGTCAGCAATTTTTTAAAATTGAAAAAGACAATTATGGTAAAAAGAATACTGGGAAGACCTAAAGCTTTGTCCTCGCGTGATGAAAGAAGAGTTTGCCAACTTGCATCTACTGGAAAGTACTGAACCAGGAAACTGATTCCGACGATAGGTTTAAAGTTTGTCAAAAAGCGATTTATAAACACAATTAGAAAGTCTGGAAGGTACACTTATACAACAAAATTGACTAAGCCACAGTTACTGCAGAGACACACAAATATAGCGTTTGAACTTTGGCCAGAAAGTCATGACCTGGGACAAAATGGATAGAAATTATTTTCTGACGAAAAAAAAAATGGAATTTGGATGGACCAGATGGCTGGAATTTCTACTGGCATGATATAAGAAATGAAAAGAAATATTTTCGAAGCGCCAATTAGGTGGAGGGTCTGTCATGACTTGGGGCTGTTTTCTTACAATCGTGTGGGCTCAATTGCATTCGTTTCAGGTAGAATGAATTCACAAGGATACCAAAATGTTCTAACAAATCATCTTTTACCAAAATGCTGAATGTCTTGCTGGAGAAAATTGGAAATATCAGCAAGACAATGCACCGATCCATTCGAGTAACAGTACAAAAATTGGTTCCAAGTCAACAATGTTGAAACTGTGAAATGGCCAGCTAGATCACCTGACCTCAACCCAATCGAGAACCTTTTTGGCTGACTTAGCAAGAGTTTATGCAAAATGGGAGACATTTTGCATCAACAACAGAGCTGAAATTTATTATCGAAGATGAATGGTATAAAACCGACCCCACCCTTTGTCTAAAACTCGTTTCATCCATAAAAACAAGAATATTCAGTAATGTCCTACACAACCTTCTAAGAAGTTGTAATTTTTTTCTTATATGTTATTTTCTATGTTGGCCTTAAAGTTTTTTACTCAAGCTCAAATATTCATTTGTGTGTTCTGTAATATTTTCTAATAATAAAATATTTGCAAATTAATTTTTTTCTACTTTTTTTACTTTTATTTAAGCTCAATAATTATCAATCAAATGGTATTTTAATTCCTCAGTTTAAATGTTTCCATTTTCTCAAAATGTCTACTGGCCTTTAAAGTTTTTACTCAGACTGTATTTGTCTGTATTATTCATCTGGCCCTCGTCATTTGCACGTCTTATATTTGTCTGTTATATTAGTCTATATTATTTGTCTATATTATTTGTCTGTATTATTCATCGCGGCACTCGTCAATTGCACATCTTCTTCAAGAGGTCTTTTCCCCTTGCTGCTTCGCTGGATAGAGTTTTGAGCACATGTCTTCTGGGCAAAGATGAAAAATATTAAGTGTTTCTTAGTTTTTAAAGACTCTTTTTTTTTTTTTTTTTTCATCCTCTTCTCTTTGAGTGTAGTATTTTTACTTTTACCCTTTTCTCTTGATGAATGATCATTTTTGTTTCAGTCAAAGGGGTGCGTTTTTACTCTTTTCCTCTAGATGTCTTTTGAACTATGACAGTTAAAAACATGTGGAGTTAACTGTGGTAGCTATCTAAAAGTATACATCTTGAAAAATGTTTTTTAAATGCAGTTAAGTAGTTTTTCAACTTCCGGTTCCTCTAAAGGACTTAATAGCATCTTATGAATATTTTTAAAAGAATTTTTATGGCTTTTTAGCTGCAGTTATGAAATTATAAATCTCTTAACTGGACATTTACGTGAGATTATTTAGTTTGGTTGCTGTTATATTTGTGTTTAAATATTTTACTTTATCTAGGCTTAGTGGCTGGCGCTAGTACCCGCATGTTTCGGGTTCGAGTTCCAGCGATGCCATGGATGATTGTAGTGCTTCGGAATCAAATATAGTCCGTTGCAAATCTTCAAATTTGTGCCCTCTGGGTAATGCTAAATGAGTAATAGCGGTGCATCTCTTGAGTATGGCATAAATATTAACTGTCTCTGTATTATCAGCTGCATTAGAACAACAAAATATTTACTTTATCTATTTCTAAGATCTCTGTTGATAAATGCACGATGCAATGTCAGCCTCTTCTTGCTCGAGATTGAAAATAATTTCTTTATAAAATATTTATCCTACACTAGTATCTATAAAAGAGGCCTGACGGCCGAGTGACCAGCGCTCTGTCAATCAGGGCCACAGGTTTTCCAAGTTCTAGTCCTGGAGGTGTCATGGATGTTTGTAGTGGTTCGAAATCCACTTTAAACCATAAGGGCTGACAACCCTACACCTCTCGTATAAAGAAAAACATCTGGTGTTGAAAATCTGCTAGTAGGCAAATTGCCTTGGCCCACCAAGGGCTATTGCGCCAGTGAAGAAGAATTATTTTGCAATTTTCAATTTGCAAAGAACAATGTACTCGTTCGTTATTAGAGAATCATGAACTTATTCAATCTACCTTCATCTATATAATTAAAGTATAATACATCACTGCATTCTGTGCATATGCATATCTACCCTCATACCATTAAGAAAAATGATGAATTGCAACGTATAATACGCGTAATAGTTTGCATAATATCTCTAATTTGCGTATTGTTGTTTAGTTAATTAGTTTGTATATCTTTTCTAGATTTTCTCAAAATTCTGAATTTGGGATCTTTATTCGTATGGTTTAAATAATTAAGTAAGTCTATTAATACAAGTAATACATATATGAATAAAAACATCATGTTATTTGCTATGGCCGTATAATGCTAGATCATAATCTGCAAACTGTAATAACTGAATGTATTGAATAAAATATTTTTCTTTCGATTCTTTGACCACTTTCTTTTTAAACAACGACTTGAACAAGTTCCATGTACTGCTCTATTAGTGAAACCTGAACGCTTTGTGTATGTGCATTATTGTTGTAGTTTACCATTGTCATTCATTATTCTTATCATTCTCATTATTATTTATTCATACGTTTTTATGTCTCATTTATTATACATTCTACGATTGAAATGTGTTATTCAGAAATTTTAACATATTGTTGCCATCAAGTTGTTGTTTACTACTAGAATGGCTTATTTATTGATTAGTATATTTAGCATTACCCAAGGTGCACACACTGTAACATGCTTTCGAACAGTATCTTCAGAGACTCTTGTACTATCCTTCCCCTTCTTTTTTTCCTCCAACAAAAAAAATTTCTGACTTTTACAGAATTTTTTTAATGATTGTTCCCTTTATTGCTATTGCAGGTTCCTGCTTTGTTTCTCTTGTCGAATTGCGAGCTAAAACCTCTCAGTTTGAAAACAAACGCGTAATCTAGCATGCTGCCTCGGTCTATAAATTTTAATATTAGAATGATTTAGGATGCAAGTCAGTATACAACTAAGATGCATAAATGAAACACTTACCAAATTATATAGCGGCTTGATGGCCAAGTGGATAGCTCTCTGCCGATTCACAAGCTTCATGTTCGAATCTTGGTGGGGGCAGGGATGTTGGATAGTGTTCAGAATCCATGTTAAAATGTTGGTCCCTATCTCATTAGAACAAAGTGTACATAAAATGGCCGTAGAGCGGCAAACCAAATCGAATATGTTATTCTTTGAATTCTATTTGAAATAGAGATTTGAGTTTTGGAACGAGTATCCCTCATTGTCCTCCCTCTCATCCTCACTGCCATCCCTCGTCCTCACGCTCTTCATCCCTTGTCCTCACTCCTTCCTCCCCTCCATTTTTTATCAACAAAAAAGTTTCCGACCTACAGAATTTATGGATTGTACTCGTTATTGAACCTGGAGTTTTCTACTTGGTTTCCCTTGTCGAATTTCGAGCTAATACCTCTCAGTTTTGAAAACAAACGCGTAATCCAGCATGTTGCTTCGTCTAACATTCTAAATCATTCCAGTATTAACATTTAAGTCAGTATACAACTCATAAAGATGCATAAATGGAACACTTACCGAATATGTTTTTCTTTACATCCCTTGAATGCTATTTGAATAGAGATTTTTCTCCATCTTCAATACTATTTTGAGGATAAAATTTAGACTTGTTTCAAAGGAGACAGATAGAGAGGGAGCCAACTCACAAAGTAGGAAGCCAAAGGGTTCCAGCACCAGCAAAAATTCCGTCTTCAAAAGGATTCCTTTTCGCGTGTAATTGATTGCATTTCCTATTCCCACTTCCTCTGGTCCTTTGAAGATTCCTCGCGCTCCCCAGAAAGGAATAAAAATTCGAATAAAGAACGCCGGTGGGGGTGGACAAGGGAGACTGCTGCTCTCATTCACTCCTTCTCGAAGATCCAAAGGCAGTGGAGGAAGAACTCCTGGGATGACCATTTCCTCAATTCGCTCGCCAATTGGGCCTTTCTTTTTTTTTTTTTAACTGGTGTTCGGGTTCTTCCGATTCTTCCTTTTTTTTTGCCATTTTTTTTATGGTGCCGAACTTCTCCAATTTTCGAATTCCGTTTTCGATGAAGTTCTCACTATTTTTGTTCTGTGCTCAGCCCGACTTCCTGCTTTTTTTTTATCTTTTATTTGATACGTGGTTGATAAGATTTAAGCTTATCTCCTTGGAACTCTTGTTTCGTTTATGTGAAGAAGTGGTGCTGTCTGCTTGTATTCCGGTGGATTTTTCTAAACGAATACATGCCGCAATATTTTTATTTACATATCCCCGTGCGCATTTCCTTTTCATGATCCTTGTTCTATTTTATTCAAATATTAGGCATTTTAACCTTGGGTCATTCACCTGTAGAATATGTAACAGATTTAGCTTTATCTAGGAGGCATTTCAGGGGCCTGTTACTTTATATTTATGTTGTGCTGTCAATGTTTAAAACAAATGCTTCCGTGTGGTAAGGTCTACCAGGAGGTTTTTCCTTTACCTACAGTAAAAGAAGCTTCCAGTTGTACCCAACTTACCGGGTTTCGAGACGAGTTCTTAATTCTGAAATGCAACATGCTGTCCACCAAGTCACTCCAACGCATACTCTTGCATCGAAAAAAGTAAAACATTGTTGTTTCTTATCCCACTTGCTCATCAGCAACATCTAGGACCATGTCTATGAGTCCATGTGTTCTCAGGAAGGAGGGTGCAGCTTCTATTATGATGGAGCACTCGTAGGCAGAAGTCTGACTTGACTCCTTGTCGCTGAAGAAGGAAGGCAATAAGGGAACAGTCCCGCATTTTCTTATCGTATGGGGAAAAAACCCAGAAAATTCCCACTGAATAACGAGACAAGAGGCTGAACAATCCTTCGAATAATGCCAATGAATTACCTGGGTTTTTGAAAACAACAAAACGGATTGAACCTCAGCCCTATAATCACTAGCGCACGTTGCCATTGAGCCACGAATTGGGCAAGTAAATCTATTAATTCACTAATAAGTTAAGAATAAACAACTGTTGATATATTCAAACAATGAAAACTCAACGCCCGGGGGAGCAGTGTTGTGTTGCTGTGAAGAATCCACTGCAGGACTCTCTCTAGTTCAGAGAGTCCTGCAGTGCCGGACGCACATCTCATGAATAATCTACACATGTATGCAGAAAAAGGGGTAAGCTTCTGTTGTGATGGAGCACCCGCAAGTAGAAGTCTGATGTGGCTCCGAAACTTTCTTACAGTCATATGATAAAGTCCACTACTACTACTACACAAAAATCACATCACTGTGCCTAGAGCTGAGTTCCCTTTACAGTTTGGGAATGATGTTTGAGAAGTCTTGATTGGGCTCTGTAACGCTCTATGCCATATGAAGCCGGGCTTTAAGTGTATTGCGAACCACTACAAACATAACACCGAGCGCCAGAGCGCTAGACACTCGGCCATTCAGGCCCTAGATTTGTGTACTTTTTTAAATAAATCCATGCATAAGTGTGTTAATAGTGGACATTTTATGACAGTTAAAAAAAAATGAGCAAGCCACGATTTTGGAAACGTGTTCTAATTGCAAACCAAAGTCCAATAATAAGAAGTTTTCAGAAATAATCTGAGTAATTAGTTGTAAATCTGGCGAACGAAAGTTTACGGAGGAATAAACTCTACCCACCCCCTTCTCTCCGATCAAGGAATGTTGTTATTTTATTTATTTTATTATTTTTTTATTAAAGAGAAATTAAAATGTCTGTCATTCTTCTGTTATTTACTTTACTCACACTCACTGTTTCTTTTCGACAGCTGCGGCCTTGCCTTGGGTAAGGGGGAAAGGAATAAAAACATTCCATTAGAATTTCATGGAGTGAAGAGTTATTTTTCAATTCCTTCTATTAGCTCACACTCTCCCTATATATATCTTGTTCAAATTTTCGATCGTTCATAAAATACTTTTTATTCATCCACTCAAGTTCAAATGCATTTTTTGAAACTTGTAGTGGATGAAACTGGATGTTAATACAGTTTTTCAAATATTAATTCAATAAATAAATTTAATTGATTAATTTTAGTTTTTTTAGATTTAAGTTGCATATATCTACCAATAGATGGCGCCAGATAAACTTAAAAAAATGAATGAAAATTATTTATAAAGGACTTTCTGCAATAGACTGAAAAAAAAAAAAAAGTAGGAATTGACTTAAAATTTTTTTTTTTTTATATTACTTGTTTTATTTTTATTAAAGAGAAATTAAAATATCTGTCATTCTTCTGTTATTTACTTTACTCACACTCACTCTTTCTTTTTCTACAGCTGTGGCCTTGCCATGGGGGACAAAAAGGAATAAAAACATTCCATTAGAATTTCATGGAGTGAAGAGTTATTTTTTTAAATCATCAAAAAAAAAAAAAAAAAACATTTTTTTTTTTTTTTTTTTTTTTTTTATGTAAAAACTTGGGAAACAAAAGTTTGAAAAACCAGAAGTTCCAAGACGACGGGGTGGGGGATGGGGGTGCAGACCAAACTAAAAAAAAAAAAAATGAACGTGGAGGAGGAAGGCTGCCTTATTATTTTCTACCCCTTTATCGTCTGACTCGGCTCGAGATTTATGGGACTTTAAGTGCCGAGGTCCCTTCTTCTGGAGGATGACGGATGTCCTGGGGGCACTTTAAAAAAAAAAAAAAAATGTCTCCTCCCTCAGAAAAGTACTAAAAGACAATTTATTCTTCACATACGCATAATTTTTTTTTTATCGATAGACAGAAATCTGTTAAAGGTGGGGAGGATAGAAACAAAATTTGGGAACAGCTTCATTGTTCCCCAAATTTATTCTTGTTGATTTGGGATAAATCTAACATATATTGACAATGGGATCTGATTGAAAAGAGACAAAGGCTGATATTCTTTTCTTACAGCAATTGTCTTCATAAATATTTATTATGTTTAATGCTTATTTATCAATATCTGTAGTAGAATGAATAATGTGGATCGATTAAAAATCACTGTAGTCCAGAAGCTTAAGACTATTTCCTTTCCCCAGAAATCACTTCATTCAAATTCATTCTTGATGATTTGGGATAAATATAGCATATATGGGCTATAGACTCGGATTGAAAGTAGATGGTATAACATTCGAAAAAAAAAAAAAGTCTTTTAAAGAAATCCTTACGCGTACATACATGAAATTTCCATTTTTAAAAATATTTAATTTTAATCCCGCATTTAACTGAGAACATTGAGTAAAAATATTTAAATTCGACATTGATATTGATTAGCTAGTCGTTCTAAAGTCATTTTTTACACACTTACAGCCACTTACATTCTTACAGCCTAATTAGACCGAGACATTTTAACTCCATTTAACAAATTGAATTCATATTCGATGAAGAAAATAAAATTATCAATTGGCTGTAGTTTTTCCTTTCTCTCTAATTAATATAATAGGTCCTGGTCGTCTAAAGTCTAAAGTATGCACAAAATGACCATAGAGCGACACACCAAACTCACAATTATTTTCAAGTTTCCACGTTTTGGAAAACAGTATCTGCAACGGATTCGAAATTGAACATTCTTGCTAATTTATGTTTTCTGTATGATGAACATTGTGTGTTCATCTTAGATCATAGTGTGTGAACCTTGTGTTCTATTGATGGATGTCACAAAATGCCCATCGATGAAGGACATTGCCTTAAGGGAAAATTTTTTAGGGACAACTACCCTATATTTGTGTGTCGTATGAAAGAAAACCCTAGAAAATATTTAGTAGGTAGCCTGACTACCGTGCGAGACATCTTATACTACAAGACCCAATGACAATTGTGACAATGTATTACTACATCGATTACCCATTGCCACAATTGCCATTGCTCATTTCTGTAAACAACGATTGTTGAAACTTACTATTTGAAGCAATAAAAATAAACAACACTCAATGTACTAAATTAAAAAGCTTATTATTTTTGCTAGAGGTAAGTAAAACCTTCTCAGATGAATAGGGTGGACAAGCCTTCCGTTCCCTGACCCACATCCCGAAAGTCGTTTGACATGGACAATCTTTCCAGAATAAGCAAACAATTATAATCGTAGTAGTAGCTGATAAGTAGCCTGACTATCGTACGAGACTTTTTATATATATTACCACAGTTGCCATATCGCTAGCCTAATAATCAAATGGCTAGTGCTCTCGCCTTTGGTACCACAGGTTTCAGGTTCGAATTCTGGTGGTGGCATGTTATGAGTGGTTCGGGATCCACTTCGAACTGTAGGTCCCGGTCTGTTTAGCCCTCCTGTGCACAAGATGACCGTAGAGCGATAAACCAAACCAAACCAAACCAAATCACAATTGCCATTGGGTCGCTTCATTTCTATAAGCAATGACTACATCAGATGCTATCTATTTGAAATTTACTATTTGAAGCAATAAAAATAAACAATCGATGTACTAAATTAAAAAGCTTATTATTTTTGCTAGAGGTAAGTAAAATCTTCTCAGATGAATGGGGCGGACAAGCCCTTCCGTTCCCTGACCCACATCCCGAAAGTCGTTTGACACGGGCAACCTTTCCAGAATAAGCAAACAATCCAGATGGAACAAGACCGCCCAATCCCAGAGCGTAATGACTGCAGGAAACCGACCTTAATTTGAGAGAGGGGGGATTCGAAAACTTCCGACCCAATTTGTTCTCTTCCCAAATGGGCGATACGCGTTCGAATCTTCTTGCTCTAAAACGATATTAGCCGATTTCTTTCGGAAACAATAGCGCCGACTTTCTATTTATCTGTCTATTAGCGTCCTTTGGTATCGATTTTTTTTTTCTTTCTTTCTTTTTTTTTTTTTTTTTTTTTTGAATATTTTTGCTCTGTAGTAATTGGTGTGTTTATTTCTACTGTTTTGGAATTTCTAATCACAATCGTAGAGGGTTGTCGGTTCTAGTTAGTTTCTAAATTTAAAAAAAAAAAAGTTTTTTTTTTTTTTTTTTTTTTTTGTCTCTTTTAAATGTTTGTTTTGAAAATTGGGTTCAAAATGATCAAATTTTTTTACTGCTTGACTAAAAGGTGGGTTTTTTAAAAATTCTTTTTATCTTATCCTTTGCAGATTCAGCAAATGGATATTTCGATACTGAAATAGAAAAATAACTTCCTAAATATTAAATAAGTAGTATTCATTTTCTTTTTTTTTTTTTTTTTTTCTTTTAATGAAAAAGTCCAGAATAGCTCTTATCATACAACCGATGAACTTTACAATTTTTTTTTTCCTTTAATACTTGCGCGGCCTGATGGGCAATTGGCTGGCGTTCTGGCAGTTGGTACTACTGATTTCAGGTTTGAATCCTGATGGTTGCATAGATGTTTGTTAGTGATTCGGAATTCACGTTAAACACTCCCGGTATGCACAAAATAACCGTAGAGCGACAAACCAAATCTCAAACCTTTAATATTTATTAACAATTATATTTACAGTAGCTCCTTTATGACGTACGCAAATAATATACTTTTTTTATAATTTAATATATTATATAGTGTGCAGGTTTTGCAGTTGGATTGTAACTGAGTGTGGTTGGGTTGAGACTTGAGACGTAGTTTTAGGAACTCACAACTTTATTTACACATGCGCAAATACCACAAATATACAATTAAAAACAATATGTAACGCATTAAAAAATATATAATTATAGATTCATGGATAGATTCCACTTCTAAGCTGAAAACCCGATGCTCAAGTACGCTCAGGGTGCGTGAAATATACTTTCTGTTCAAGTTAGAATCTGTGAGAGTGAATCTGATAATCCGTATAGAATAATAGAATTTAAAGTTTTTAATGTTGTCAGAATAGGAAGAAGGAATATGAGTTTGGCATTGAAATTTAATTTTAAGTATAAGAAAAACCATAATGAAAAAATAAAACAAAACTCTGAAAAATAAGTTATACCTTGCCTATTTATAGTTTTGTAAATTCAAAATATTGCACAATGTTTTTGTAAATGAAACTAGATTTAATTAACCTTTCAAAGACACAAATAAGTGTATACTTATTTTTTTTAAATCAAAATTTTTTTTTGTTTTCAAAAAAATTCCTGTTGAAGAGATGTATATTACAAAATCCGTTAATTATGAATAAAATAAGGACTAAAATTTTGTTTGATTAATTCGTTACTTTTGTAAAAAATGTAAATTATGTTCGGCGTTTATTTTTAAAATTGAGTGGTCAAATGTAGAGAAATTATTATTTTTCCCCTATTAATAATTTTTATAATTTTACTAACCTTTGCAGATAAATTATTTTTTCCTAATAATAGTTCTTATAACTTAACTTACCCTTTTCTCTGTTTCCGGATGAAATAGTAAAAAGTCATCAAACAAAATAATAATAATAATAAAAAAATAAATAAATAAATAAGAAATTAAATAATATTTAATTTACGAGAACAACTAAAGAAGCCATGAAGTATTTAAAAACAGTCCGGATATGGAAAATTATACCAAATTTCATAAAGAAGCAAATTTTCCTGTGCAAATAAAAATTTTGAAAAAAAAAAAAAAAAAGTGTCATATCCATCATCTTAATATGTAAAAGGGAATTTTAATAATCCTTCGATTTCGTAACAGAAACATAGCATTCTTATTAAAAGAAAAGATTGCAAAACTTTCTACGTTATCTCCGGAATATTATTTTTGACCTTGGAAAAACTAATTTAATCTCTTGGAAAGTTTTGAATCATTTCCTTGCCGACTCACGGCCTATTGCGTATGCATTGTGAGTCATTTTACTAACTTCTGACACTGAAGAAAAACTATTTCTCACGGTAGTTATCTGTGTACGATATGTCTGATTGTGGCTTTGAAATAGCTGACCTTTCTTTGTATCCAAGGCCGTGATAAAAGTTTTTTTTTTACTCTATTTTTAACAATTTTTTAATTTATATCGTATCTACATTATTGTTTGAATTAATTAGTTTAATGAATGAATTGGTCTGATTTTTTTTTTTTATTTTATCTATTTTTTTTTTTTTTTTTTTTTTTTTACTAAATAATTTAAAACAGGTCAAGGGATTTGATCAGGCACTATATTTTTTTTTTTTAATTTGCGCTGTTTCTTTTATAATTTTAAAATAGATTTTATTAATTAATTTTTTAATGGTGCAAAACGTTATGTGTAAAAGTTTTAAATGAGCTATTTAAAAAAAAAAAAAAAATTTTTTTTTTTTGCATTGTATCCTTTAAATGAGTTTTGTCCGTTGCTCTCATTTTATTGTAAAATTTTTTTTTATTGAATATGTATTGTTGTATTGTATGTGTGTTGTTTATTTTTTTATCTTATCCCACTTGGTAGACAGCGACATCTAGACCAACTCAAAGAACCCGTGTGGGAACCCTTCTGTTGTGTATTTTACTATGGAACACCCGTAGTTCCGTGGCATTGACTTTTTATGGTATTAACTTTTATTGTCAGCTGCACGCCTAACAGTCATATTAAACCAGGCTTAAAGTGGATTCCAAACAAATACAAACATCCATGGCACCACCGGGACTTGAATCCGAAGCCTGTGGTACCGAGCATCAAAGAGCTAGACACTCGGCCATTCAGACCCGGATGTGTTGTTGGTTCGTGGTTTAGAGAGGTTTTAGATGCTTAGTGGTTCGGAATCCACGTTAAACTGTCGGTCCCAGTCTAATTAGCCTAAAGTGAGCAAAACGGTCGTAGAGCGACAAACCAAACCAAGCCAAATCTTCTTCTTCATTCTTCTTGTTACTTCTTATCCTACTCGGAAGACATATAGATCAAACCCACGAACTCGTACGGACTCATGATTGAAGGGAAAAGGGGCAGCTTCTGTTGTGATGGAGGTAGGTAGAAGTCTGATTTGCCTCCGTGACGCTCTATAGTCATATGAGACCGAGACCTACGGTTTAGAGTGGATTCCGAACCACTACAAACATCCATGGCGCCGCCGGGAAAACCGAAACCTGTGGCATCGAGCGCCAGTTACTCGGCCATCAGGAACCACAAAAATAATGCATAAATAATACATTTCACAATAGTAATACAATAGATAGTTTTAACGTAACAGAAGGTCTCTTTAAGCCAACCGTTACTTCATAAACCCTATACGAAAGAATAAAAAAATAAAATGGTTGCCATTTCCATCCCAAGTATGTGCTGCTTTGCAAAACAGTTTTAACTGTTAATATGCCATAAAAACGGGAATGGAAGTCCATGCGTCACCCAAACTAATAGGCAAGAGTCAGAGAAAGATACAACAATTCTATTAACTCGACGCAACGTTAACTTAACTCCCGGATAATAAACAGACAGAGCAACAAGAATAACAAGCCATGTGAAGAATAGAGAGAGGAAGAGAAAAAATCTTCCAGCGTGGCCAGAACGCAAACCATTTCATCTCGGTCCACGGGGAGACGCACTTAACTACACTTTTATATAATTAAGTTTTGCAAGATGGGGACTCTCCTCAAACAAGTGTTCCACTTTATTTTTATTTTATTTATTCACTTCAGTTTTTTTTCCTTCTACCGATGTTCCATCCTGTGCCGCAATTTAAACTTTAAACATTAACTTCAAACGCGAGAGCAAATTAATTTAAGCCCCCGTATGCCTTGGAAACGCTAAAAAGCAAAAAGTAAGAAGACGGGGTTGGTTCAACGCAACAAGGCTTCTGGGAAAAATAAAGCGGACAAACCCCGAGTTGAGAGGTTTTTCTTCCTGACGCGTGATTCTGCCTTAATGATGGTTGTGTTAGAGCGCGCTTCTGCTGCTGCTCTCTTCACTTCGCTTCAAAGGCAAACTCTGTGGTCTGAAGGAAGGGAAAAAAAAAAAAAAATTAAAGTGGGTGGCATTTACATTGGGGGAGTGAGCCCTCACAGGTAATGGCTCTTGGACATGAAACGACTGCCATCTTGAAGCCCTAACACTTTTTGATGAAATTTTTGCATTAAAACTTGAGTGATTTCGGAAGAAGATAAAGTTTTATGTTTGTTTTTCGTAGTTTATAATTTAATACAATTTTCCTTGACACTCGAAAAAAAGTTCTTTTTCATTTTCACTTGAATTTTTTTAAAAGAGAGTTACTTTTTGTTAAATGACGATTTCATTATCGTTGCTTACATGAAGCTTATTCTTATGAATAATAGCTTTATATTAAATGCATCAATGTATTAAATAGTAATCTCAATAAATTCGAATTTTAATATGAGCTATTAGAACTAATTTATCATAGATTAAACTTTCAAAGATATTGAAAAGTACATTTGTTAAATTCAAGTTAAAATATGTATTTGAAATAACTAAACGTCGACAAATTTATTTAAAATAGTTGAGATACTACAACTGGTTGTGTTGACGAAACACAATTTTTTGTGCAAAGGTTTCAACAAGATCTTGCCCTATACCATACCTGTAAGCTTCTAAGCTCTAAGAAAAAAAAATTAACAGTTTTGGATTGGATCTACAGTTTAAAGTGGATTCCGAACCACTACAAACATCCATGGCACCGCTGATATTCGTAAACGAAACCGGTAGCATCGAGTGCCAAAATACTGTTTACTCAGCCTTCAGTCCCCACAAACAATAATGCATAGAAAATATATTTCAGAATAATAATGCAATAAATACTGTTAGCATAATAGAAGGTCTCTTTAAGCCAACTGTTACCTCATCAACCCTATATGAGAGAATAAACAAATAAAAATTATTGCTATTTTCATCCCAAGTATGTGCTGCTTTGCAAAACAGTTACCAAGCCATAAAAACGGGAACAGGAGTCCATGCGTCACCCAAACTAATAGGCAAGAGTCAGATAGAAAGATACAACAATTCTATTAACTCGACGCAGCGTTAACTTAACTCCCGGATAATAAACAGACTGAACAACAAGAATAACAAACCATGTGAAGAACAGAGAGAGAGAGAGAGAGAGAGAGAGAGAAAAAATCTTCCAGCGTGGCCAAAACGCGAACCATTTCACCTGGGTCCACGGGGAGACGCACTTAACTACACTTTATGTAATTAAGTTTTGCAAGAGGGGGTTTCTACTCAAACAAGTGTTCCACTTTATTTTTATTTTATTTATTCACTTCAGTTTTTTTTCCTTCTACCGATGTTCCACCCTGTGCCGCAATTTAAACTTTAAACATTAACTTCAAACGCGAGAGCAAATTAATTTAAGCCCCCGTATCCCTTGGAAACGCTAAAAAAGCAAAAAGCAAGAAGACGGGGTTGGTTCAACGCAACAAGGCTTCTGGGGAAAAATAAAGCGGACAAACCCCGAGTTGAGAGGTTTTTCTTCCTGACGCGTGATTCTGCCTTAATGATGGTTCTGTTAGAGCGCGCTTGTGCTGCTGCTCTCTTCACTTCGCTTCATAGGCAAACTCGGTGAAGGAAGGAAGGAAAAAAATTAAAGTGGGTGGCATTTACATTGGGGGAGTGAGTCCTCACAGGTAATGGTTCTTGGGCATGAAACGACTGCCATCTTGAAGCCCTAACACTTTTTGATGAAATTTTTGCATTAAAACTTGAGTGATTTCGAAAGAAGATAAAGTTTTATGTTTGTTTTTTCGTAGTTTATAATTTTATACAATTTTCTTGACACTTTCAAAAAAAAAAGTTCTTTCTCGTTTTCTGTTAAATTTTTTTTTAGAAAGTTACTTTTTGTTAAATAGCGATTTCATTATCGTTGCTTAAATGAAGGTTAATCTTATGAATAATAGCTTTATATTAAATGCATTAATGTATTAAATAATAATATCAATAAATTCAAATTTCAATATGAGTTTTTTTTTTCCACTTTTTTCTCTGAAGTGACTGGACAGGCCGGAGTTTCCACGCCCTGTGATAGTTAAGGTCTTCCGTAGACCAATGCATTAGATTTGTCGTAGACACGAGAACTCTGAATATCTCTGAATTTGGAGTGGACTGCACTTGTGAATCAAATTATCTTTAATTTTCAGTTTTTGTAAATATATTTCGGTATATAATGCTTGTAAATAAAAACTAATGTGTTCCCATGAACCTGAAAGTGGTCGTCTTCTTGAAGTCGTTGTGCTTAGTATAGGCCAAGTCGTTACGCAAGATTCAGCTTTAATAAACGCAATTTTTCAAGATTCAGCTTTAATAAACGCAATTTTTCAAGATTCAGCTTTAATAAACGCAATTTTTCAAGATTCAGCTTTTTAATAAACGCAATTTTTCAAGATTCAGCTTTAATAAACGCAATTTTTCAAGATTCAGCTTTAATAAACGCAATTTTTCAGGATTCAGCTTAATAAATGCAATTTTTCAAAAATTCAGCTTTTTAATAAACGCAATTTTTCAAGATTCAGCTTTTTAATAAACGCAATTTTTCAAGATTCAGCTTTTAATAAACGCAATTTTTCAAGATTCAGCTTTAATAAACGCAATTTTTAAATGACAGTTCAAAACTGTATGCGATCTCAAGGATTAAGAGAACTAAAAGAGAAGAAATAAAAATATTTTGTAAAGAAATACTTTAAAATTATTTATTTGAACTATTATTGTAAATTGCTTTTTATTCTCAGAAATTTAAGGAATTCTTGTAAAATACGACAGCTCCCAAAACACACACTGTTTATTAAAAGAACTGGTTACGTTCCATAATTGGTGCTCTTTATGTAATCTCATTTCAATCCTAAAAGGCTACGCCCCGGTCAAAGACCTCATTTAATTTTAAATGGTGTTTACAGCAAAGCGAATACAGCTTCTAATTTTTATTTTACATTCCTTAAATAAACATTACACTGGGCTTGTTAATGGCTAACGAATTATCTGTTATGTTTGACTTAAAGAGATGTACTGATTCTGAGTTTTCCTCTTTATCGTCTTCTGTATCTCGTAGACGCCCTCCTCCCCTTGATGAATATCGTCTGCCTCACTCCTCCTTTCTTTGATACCCCCACCCTAAATTTTTCACTGCTGTTCCTGTGAGAAAGTTTTGATAATGTCCCTCAAGTTGCAAATTGATGTAAGATTTAGTATCTTGTTAGTGTGTTAATCTTCAAGAAAATTTATTACTTTGAATGAATACCGATGTCAATCTACTATTTTTACAAATCAACTTTCAAATCATTTACAATATATATAATAATTAATTTTGCTAATGAATGGGATGTCATTAAGTATTTCAGTTTTCAACAAAATAATAATACAAAGGAATATTCTTTATATAAAAATGATATCAAGGTTTTCAATTCCAGTTATGATTCGTCGTATAATATTTCTTCACCTCCATTTTACTTCTTGCTCGAGAACTTTAAAAATCTACGAACTTGGTGTGAACTGCACTTGTGTATCTAATTTATGTCCATAATTTTTCATTTTTTTCCTTAACTTAACTTAATTAATATCCTTTTCCTTCATTAAAAGACACTGTTGTTATTGTTTCTGATGCCATTGCTGGACATCTAGACCAAGTCCACGAACCCGTATGGACTCATGGATGGAGGGAAAAGGGGCCAGCTTCTGTTGTGATTGAGCACCCTGACTTTGAGCTAGTCTGGCTTGGCTCCGTGACGCTCTACTGACGGGGTAGAAGGGTACTGAAAAGTAGAGACCGGGAGCTATGAATTAAAGTGGATTCCGAACCACTAGAAACATCCATGGCACTGCTGGGACTGGAACCCAAAATCTGTGTCACCGAGAACTCAGTCATTCATGCCCATTAAAACACACTAAAGCAAATAAACAGTTATTAAAAAAAGGGACAGTTTCTTCCTACGAATTATAGGAAGAATTGAGAAGCAATAAAAGACATTCTTCTCTAAATGCGAAATATTGATGTACGATGATGAATTTTTACTTTATTAAAAAATTTACGAACAAGTGTAATTTCTATGGCTGCTTCAAAACAAATTAAAAACCAAACATTTAGCATAAATACTTTCAGATCGTCTATGTTCAGAGACTAGACAGAACATAGGCAATAAACTGGTCACTACTAAGAAGAAAAACTTGTGTCCATCATCTTCAGAATAGAGTATGAGGAAGAAAGGGGGCAGCTTCTCTTGTGATGGAGCACCCGTAGGTAGAACCCGTAGTGGTTTCCGAACCATTACAAACATCCGGGGCTCGAACTCCGAAAACTGTGGCACCGAGTACCAGAGCATTAGACACTCGACCCTTCAGGCTCATCGAAAGACATTAATGTAAAGAAACAGCTATTGATGGGAAAGTTTCTTCCTACAAATTATAGGAAAAATTAAAAAGGAATAAAAGAGATCCTTCTCTAAATGCGAAATAATGATAAATATCATGCAAATTTTTACTTCATTAAAAAGAAGGGTTTAATTTCTCTGACTGCTTCCAAGCAATTTAAAAACCAAACTTTTACCATAAATAAATCAGATCTATGTTCAGAGACTAGACAGAACATAGACAATGAAAATTACTAAACTGGTCACTACGAGGAAGGAAAAACTTGTGTCCATCATCTTCAGCAGAGGAGCGAGAAGAGGAGTAGGGAGTAGGGGTGATGGGGCAATAACTCCGGATCCTCCCCGGAGCGCGAGGGGCAATTGGAGGAGCCGTCGGAGCGCAAAATGACGCCGCCTCCATTAATATTCGTGGTGTCCGGCCGGAGGAGTTATCGCGGCACGTGTCCCGGACGCATTAATCTGCGGTCTGCCGGACTCGAGGGAAGGCCGCGGTCAATTATTGCGAGATGTTTATTACGCAATCTCGGGCTGGTGGGCAGTGGCCTGGAAACGCGCTAATTAAGCCCTGCGCCCTGCTGCGTCCAAAAAATTTACTTGCTGTTTGGGTGTCCTGCTGTTCATATGTGTTCAGGAGCAGTTGTACAGATTGTTTTAGGGCCGCAATTTCAATATTATTAATGTACTACAGTGCATGTATTATGTATTGTTATGTTTTGGTAGAATGGTATATGATAAGGACGTTTTAGCACCACACTGAAACAACAGATTATGTAATGTAAATGAGCTTTTATAAAATTTTACATTAAATATTTATTTATGTATATAAATTATTAAATAATTATTGTTATTTTAATAAATTTAAATCAATATTTCTTTTCGTAGAATAGATACTTTTCCAATTCCTACTTTTAGTTCACACTCTTATTCAATTCCTTCTATTATCTCACACTCTCCATATATATATCTTGTTCAAATTTTCAATTGTTCATAAAACACTTTTTTATTCATCCACTGAAGTTCGAATACATTTTTTTTGAACTTGTAGTGGATGACACTTTATGTTAATACAGTTTTTTCAAATATTAACTCATTCATTAAATTTAATTAATTAATTTTAGTTTTTTTTAGATTTAAGTTGCATGTATCTATCAATAGATGGCGCCAGATAAACTTAAAAAAAAAAAAGTGAATGAAAATTATTTATAAATGACTTTTTGCAATAGAGTGAAAAAAATAGGAATTGACTAAAAATTTTTTTATATTACTTTATATATATTTATGTATCTTGTTCAAATTTTCAATCGTTCATAAAATACTTTTATTCCTCCACTCCAATTTAAATACATTATTTTTAACTTGTAGTGGATGACACTGGATGTTAATACAATTTTTTCAAATATTAATTCATTAATTAAATGTAATTAATTAATTTTAGTTTTATATGGCAGAAAAAATTTCTCTTATATAAGATATTTAGCAGCTATCGAGGATCGAGATAAATTGCAAGGAAATTCGCTTTCTATTTTGCCACTTAGTGATTCTGCCATATGTATATACATATTTATATTAATTGTAATTATTTAATAAAAAGTAACTAAAATAAAATTTTTCTTTGTTGACCTAAATAGGAAGTGATTTTAATTTTTTTTATATTGCTTTTTAATATTAAAATGGCCTTAATACTTAAACTGAATGAAGAATAAAGGGAACAATGAAAACTAATAAAAATTCATCTGCTTTCTTTTAAAAGAATTTAATGTGCCAAAAAAAAAAAAATTATCGTGTTTACAAAAATGAAAAATTAAAAGATAAATTTTTTAAATAAGTACTTGTTTATTTTAATCTGTATATCATTTGGAATAAAATAATTACGTTAGATAGTAATCATTATGGGAGGTGTCTTCGGCGAATTCCTAAAATACTTGATGATAAAGACTTTTGATTTATCGGCACTCATCGTAGTTGTCAATTGTTTCTTATTTAAAAGAGGCACCGAAATATTTTCAATATATCATCGTTTTCCACTTATTTCTTTTGAAATATTTGAAAACCTACCTTAATCTACACCCTGTTTTGGATAAATCATGAGCTAAGCGGAATTGTAATCTTCATATCTCAAAAGATTGACTTAAATGATTAACAAACTTTATCTAGAAATTCTTTGTAATTATTTCGTTCTTCATCTACTTTTTAATTGGATGTAGAAACTAGATTGCTCCTTCACAGAATTTTATTTATTTAATCAAATATCCTCATAGTAATTTTATTGAATCATTCTTTCTTTACCTTAATGAACTCGTTCTATTATTTCTATTCGTTTAAATTTAATGAGCCATCAAAGTAACCTATATCAGTATTTTATTTACTGAATTCAAGGCGGAATACGAATCAAATAAATGATACGTATATATTTATTTGTTTCCTGTTATGCTGCTAACTTTATCGAGTTCATTATTTCGTTCAGTAAATAACTGACCCTTGTCACCCAGAGGAATGCATGGAAATCTTTTCAAAGGAAAGCTTTGACCCACTCGGGGTTGCCATGCTATTGATGATGATTATGATATATATATATATATATATCATCATATATATATATATATATATATCATCATCATCAATAGCATGGCAACCCCGAGTGGGTCAAAGCTTTCCTTTGAAAAGATTTCCATGCATTCCTCTGGGTGATAAGGGTCCTCCAATTCTTAACCTTTAACACAGCAAAATCTTTTTAACTGCGTCTGTCCATCACAACTTGGGTCGTCCTCTTCCTCTTTGTCCCTGTTGCTTTGCCAAAACGAACCTTTCTACAGGGTTTAAATCATTCATTCTAAATGCATGAGCAGCCCAGTTGCCCCTTTCACAGTTCCAGGCCTAGAGATAAATTACTTCATATTATTCGACCTCTATCAAACTATTTGAAGCGATTCATTTCTTATTGACTTATGCCTAAAACTGAATTAAGGGTTTAATAAATCCTCCTGAATCATTTCCAAGTTAAAGAGTTTTAATAGAATTCTTTTTCCCACGTCCAGGAATGTTGTTGTACAGCAAAAGAGGCGCCAGTTCACGGAATTCCGCAAAGAGGCAACAACACCCATATAAAAGTGTCTCGGGGAAGAAAGTAAGTGGGAATCGGCCTTGGATGGCCTGAATCGGAGGAACTGGTTCTCGTAGGCGGTCGCTCCTTGACTCCTGCGATTGACCCTCAACCCCTTCCCGGCATCCTTGCTCCCTTTTTCACTTTTCACCTTTTACGCAAGTTAACTTTCAGTTTAATTGAGGAACATACATAAACAGCAGCTAATGATTTTTAATTACTCTATTTTGATACGAATTATCGATTGGTTTTTTTTTTTTTTTATAAATCTGAATCGGTTCTATAAATATTGTTTTTATGTATTAACATTTTATATAGATATTTGAGATATATATTGATATTTTATGCAGATATTTGAGATATATATTGATATTTTATAGATGATATTTTTATAGATTTTTGAGATATATATTGATACTTTATAAATGAGATTTTTATAGATTTTTGAGATATATATTGATATTTTATATTCTTCTAATAAATTAGTATAATGAACCAATCTAAACTCAACTATCATATATCTAAAATATAAGGGGCTTAGTGGTTAGCGCTGTGGCACTCGGTACCACAGGTTTCGGATCCGTGTCCCGGCGCCTTCATGGATGTTTGTAGTGGTTCGAATCCACTTTAAACTGTAGGTCCAGGTTTTACATGATCGTAGAGTTTTGCGGGGTTTGTGTTACTCCGCGTGCGCAGCTTATCTTCAAGCTACACGCAGCTCCTGGGTAGTGCTAAGTGAGTAACGTCGGTGTGGCGCTTGTTTCAAGGCATCAAAGACAATTTTCTAACTGTCTGCCAGCTGCATTAGAATAAAAAAGAACAGTAAACAAATGTATGCAACTTAGCAAGACAAATCTACTGTTGAGTCAATCTTATCCTCATGTAAAAGAAACTCAATTCTTTGATATAAATGCCAACAAGAAGATACAAATTCATTTCCAATATCCCCAGCGACGCATTTATGCACACTCAGCCAAAACCAACCAGACTTTTGATTTTTTTCCTCATTCAGTGGGGCCTGAATGGCCGCTCTGGCGCTCGGTATCACAGGTTTCGGGTTTGAGTCGCGGCGGTGCCATGGATGTTTGTATTGGTTCAGAATCCACTTTAAACCGTAGGTCCCGGTCTGTTTAGCCTAAAGTGTGCACCAGATGACCGTATAGCGACAAACCAAACCAATCTTCATTGAGTCAGAAAACTCCGCAGGAGTAGGAGGGAAAAAATCCACATAGAAGAAGATAGGAGAATGAATGAGGAACACTTCTTTACTCTGTCCTGCAAGAGACAATTTCTCATTTTAACATGTGTGCCACGAACTTAGCAAGTCAAATCTACTGTCGAGAATGCCTTTCCTCATCCAATGAAAACTCAATGCTTTGTTATAAATGTCAATGCGAAAACACCCAAACTGACCGTAGATCGACAAACTAAACTAAACTAAACATTCACGCCAGTTAGCTCATATTACCATCGACCTACGAGTTGGGCATCAAACTATATTTGACTTATTTCTTAAGTGAATCTTTTTTCTTTTTTACAGATTTAAAAGAACAGCAAACGAAAGTATGCAACAAAACATTATGTAATTCAGCAATACAAATCAACTATTGAGTCAGTTTTATCTTCATCCATTGGAAATTCAATGCTTTGCTATAAATTTCAATGGTTTGGTTTGTCGCTCTATGGTCATTTGGTACACACTTTAGGCTAATTAGACCGGGATCTACAGTTTAACATGGATTCGGAACCACTCACAAACATCTATGCCACCTCCAAGTTTCGAACCTGAAGTCTGTGGTACCAACGGCCATCAATCAACAGCCAATTGGCCATCAGGCTGCATAAATGTTAATGAGAAACATCGAATCTTTGATATTGTTGTACGGACTTTATTCTTTAGGGACAAATCAATGGACCTTCAATACAAATTCACTTCCAGTATATACATTTATGAAAGAGAAACATTTATGCTCACTCAGCCAAACCAACCAAACTTTTGATCTTTTTCCTCTTCATTCAGTGAGAAAACTCCGCAAGAGTTGGAGAGAAAGAAGAAAAAATCCACATAGAAGTAGATAGTAAAGAAGTGTCCTCATTCATTCTCCTATGTCCTGCAAGAGACAATTTCTCATTTTAACATGTGTTCCACGAACTTAGCTAGCCAAATCTGCTGTTGAGTCTGCCTTGTCCTCATCCAATGGAAACTCAATGCTTTTTTTGCGATGTCAATGAGAAACACCGAAAGTTTATCTGTGTTGGTGTACAGACTTTTATTCTTTAGGGACAAATCAACGGACCGAAATACAAACAAAACAATACAAAAAGCAGACTACAGAAAATACAACACAAATTCATTTCCAGTATATCCAGCGACGCATTTATGCACACTCAGCCAAAACCAACGAAACTTTTGATCTTTTTTCCTCTTCATTCAGTGAGAAAACTCCGCAGGAGTAGGAGAGAAAGGAAAAAAAAAGCCCAGATAGAAGAAGATAGGAGAATGAATGAGGAACACTTCTTTACTATGTCCTGCAAGAGACAATTTCTCATTTTAACATGTGTTCCACGAAGTCAAGGGAAGCGATGGGACGATGGTCCCCGCATACGAAACAGGACTCTCCCCCGCAAGCGTTTGGCACTCCTTCATATTGATGGCCTGTGTCAAATCGGTCCGGGATGTTGGAAAGGAAAGCTTTGTTTTTTTATTAAAAACGTGGGATGTTCTTACACGTGTCATGTGATGGATGGTATCGTCTGCGAGGACATTCCTTAGAATGAAGTTTTCTTTTGCAAGGGTATTGATAGATAATGCATGTCGATGTTTTGGAAGTTGGATCACGCGTCCACACCGACAGAGACTGGGTGCTAAAAGCTTGCGTGGAGGAATTTATCCCGCCATCCTTTTCTGAGTTTGATTTTTCCAAGATGGGGCTTAAGATCTTGCTGAAAAGTTGCTTCCAGTGGGTGGGAAGAGAGAAAAAAATGCATCCTCTGATCCGTTGTCGATGGTGGACTTGGAATTTATTAGAGATTTTTTAGGGTCTGCGTAACTTAAAGTGGATTGGGAAGTCTGGCTTTTGTGTATGGGATTCGAATCGTGGCTTGAATGATTATTTTAGTCGTTCAATTCACTGTGTCTTCGTCGTGGCTTGCATTGAGAATGTGTGATAGTATTTTTGGTAATGATTGTAATACATTATGTTGAATCCGTTTGAATATTTTTCGCTGCATTGTGTAAGTTTTGGAGCAAAATAGCTGCTTTTCGAGTATTATTGTAAGCTCTCCGCTCAAAGGGTTCCACGTCTTCCAATTATGTCACTAGGTGTTTTATTTTAGTTATTCAGCTTTTGCAAATAATAATAATAATAATAACATGGGGACGGGAAATGACTTGCCGACTCACGCGGGAACCAGTTCTAATGGAAATGATTTTTTTCTTGTATTATCTCGGTCACATCCATGTAAGAGACGTATTTGGTGGGTCGAGTGTGTATGTGTACACAAATGTATCTTGGGATAGCCGTATTTACCTGCATATCGTCTTATGAATCGCTGTTACTGCTGAATTACATAGATACAACATTCTTTATACAATCGTTCATCCTTACGCAGGTACAGTTGATAACTCCTTCATCCAATGGAATGATATTTCTTGACGATACAGAGTTGGATTGGTAGAATAATAGTCGTTGTGAGGAAATTATTGTGTTTATTGATTCGCCAGCACGTTATCTGGATTTGTATCTAGTGGAGCATGTTTGAAATGTTCCAAGGTGATTTGTTGCTGCATTTAACCAACCCCTGTAAACCTTCAGTGTTAGGACCTGAATGGCCGAGTATCTAGCGCTTTGGAACTAGGTGCCACAGATTTCGAGTTCGCGTAACGGCGGTGCCATGGCTGTTTGTAGTGGTTCGGAATCCACTTTAAGCCGTTGTTTCCGGTTTCATATAATTGTAAGAGCGTCAGATTGTACTCATATGACTGTAAGAGCGTCACAGAGCCCAGTAAGACTTCTCACCCACATCATTCCCAAACTGTAATAGGATAACTCAGCTTTAGACACAGTGATGAGGTGTTGTGTGATGTAGTAAAAATAGTAACCCTTCAGTGCCTTCGAATTATACACTACTGATGCTAATCACACATTGATCTCAGATATTATATTGTTTGGTATGTTGTTGTTGTTCTAATGCAGCTGGCAATACAGAGACAGTTAGTCTTTATGCCATAAGAAAGAGCTGCACCGCTGTTACTCATTTCAGCATTACCCAAGGGGGCACGTGTAGCTTGGAAGATGGTATGTTTCTATACGAGTATGTATTTTTTATAAATGAAAAAAAAATTGTTGTTTTTCTGCTTTGCCTAATTTGCGAATCAGTGTTTGATAAACAATTTACCAAATTTTAATAAATAAAAATTTTACAATAACAATTTGTTTTCCTGTTTTTCCTTAATTTTTTTAAACCATCGTACATTTTAATGTTTTATAGAATTCAATGAGGATATATCACAAACATTAATATACATCTGCTGTAGTTTTAACTGGAATGATATGCCTTTCAAGTTGGAAACCAGTGCTTATTCTTGCTACAACTGAAAAGGTTTATTTTTAATATATTTCTTCAAGATATTTGATGAAAATGAAAAGTGAAGTGTTGCCAAAAAAAGCATCTTAATTTACCAATTTTAAAATCGTTTTATATAGAGGATGACATTATGATATTTGGTTCTAATAGCATTTACTCAAAATTGTTGATATGTGCTATTCATTAATAATTTTTTTCTGAATTGAAATAGCTTATGAGTAAGAATCTAAAATCAAATTTGGACAATAGTATCTAAATGGAGCCTTTCTTATTATTATAATGCTTACACATTTAATACCTCATTTCGCTCAATGCTTTTCTATTGACTGCATTATAAAAATGTGATAATATTTCCTCATTATTGTTCTCCTTTCTTATGCAATTGCGTCCATTCTGGTGATACTCAAAACGATATTAAGAGTCACGAGATGATGATGAAGAAGAAAGAAAAAAAAAAAAGGGGGGGTGGATGTATAAAAAAAAAAAAATGATGATGATGATGGAATTTTCTGTCTTCCCCTTCCATTTACTTTCTTTCAAAAAATTTTAACGTCTTCACTCATTTTTTTCTATGATTTTAAAAGCTGGGAGTTGAAAAGGCTGCCATGCTCGTAACTCTCTAAGGTATGGGGGTGAGGGTCTTTCTCCTCCCCACCCCCTCCTGCTTACAGAGATCGTTTGCTGGGAATGGATTTTTTAAGTGCCACCTAGCAGATCATGGCAATAAAACTGCCCAACCATCGGTTCGAAATTTACTGTTATTTTACACAAGGTGCTGTAAATATCGTCCAGCGTTTTTCTTCCTTTTCTTTCCCATTTTATTTCACTTCATTTTCGTTCTCTTCGTCCATTTTTTTTCCCTTTGTGTAATTTTTTCTCAATGCGCGACGTTTTAAATTGAAATGGCGCTTTTTGATAGTTTCTTTCCCTGAAGAAAAATCTCACCTTTTTTTTTTTATTGTTTTTAATCAGCTTTTCGTTTGTAATATAAAAAGATATTGTTCGTTTCCGTGCTATGCGAATAAATGTTTTAGAAAATTAAACAGTTCCATTGATAAAGTGTTCCAATTGTATTAGTATTTAGCAAAAAAATTAACAGTTTCTATTGAACAAAATGACGATTATTATCAAATAATCAAAAAAAAAAAAAAAATTATTGATTAATTGTGATTCACCAACTTTGAATTTTTAGATATTTTGAGTATTAAGACTTTTAATGATCAGCATATCATATATTTATCTACTTATCTATCTATTTATTTATTCAAAGCATTATTCCTAACACATATAATCTACATACCGCAATATATCTTTAAATGCTACCAACCTTTCCTATACATACTTTGAAATGTACAAAAAAAAAGTAATATTTCTGAATAAATGCTGCTTGTCTGTTTGTAGACTTCCATCTCACAATTTCTCATCAGCTGTGTACCTTTTCAAAATATGATTTTAGCAATAGATTTTGAAAGTAAAAGATATACATAGAATCAAATATTCACTGAACTACATGCATGTACTACTACAAACAAAATTCATGTTGTTGTTGTTACCCTGGCAAACTCATAATATTGCACGAAATGCCATTTAACAAAACATATATATTCTAAGAATATGTTTGATATTCATGGATTTTATTCTAATCATTGGGATAAGTATCAGTGCCCTCTTCTGCTAAAATAACGGTAAGTGGACAAAGGTTATCAGTGAGTTTCACATAATGTTGTTACTAATCCCCCTGGTGCAAGAAAGCCTACACCAGGTTCAAAGGACCCCGTCGCAGGTGACTGGTCCATGGCTAGGGTTAACATGCAGCTTCACTTTAGCGAGGAACCACGAGGACTGAAGACTGACTAAACCTCAAGACAACGCTCTTTGATTCTATTAGACCGAGACCTACGGTTTAAAGTGGATTCCGAACCACTACAAATATTCATACCACTGGGAATTGAATCTGAAACCTGTGACACCGAGTGCTAGATACTTAGCCATTCAGGCCCTCACAAAATTCATGTGATGGGCTTTTTTAAATACTACAAATATATGTAAATTTTTCATTAAATTATCAATCTTATGAATTTTACTGGCTATTTGACATTATTTGAAAATCTATCACCATTCCTGAAAAGGAACTTTGTTGAAGTTATTTTAATAGAAGAGATTTTTGTAACATGCTCATTTTCGCAAACCTGAGGGTAGCTCTTTAAAAACTGTCAAGTGTATATAAAGTAAAACAGCGTAAAACATAAAGTAAAACAGCGTAAAACTTTTTGTAATACAAATTCTGACAGCAAAATATTTAGTTCCTCTGTTTCAAAAAATCAGCCCTATACTTAACTTGCAAATTAAATATCGGTGGACAAATTTTCTTCCTTCTGCTTGGGAGTCGGCATTTTTAAGAAGTTCGCGACCCAACACGAGCCATTCCATACAGCGTTGACTGACTATCTGTCTACTGGCAGATTTCAAAACAGGAGATGTTTTCGAATATGTTATGAAGATGTCTAGAATTGCTAGCCCTATGCCCTACAGTCATGTTAGACCAGGAACTATAGTTTTAAGTGGATTTCGAACCACTGCAAACAGCCATGGCACTGCCGGAACTCGAACCTGAAACCTGTGGCACCGAGCACTAGAGCGCTAGTCACTCGGCCATCAGGCCCAATAAAGAATGAACCTTATAAATTTTACCGGCTATTTGACAGTATTTGGTATCCAGTATTCCTGGAAATGAATTTTAATGAAATTATTGTATTAGAAGAGAATTTTGTTGAAATTATTGTATTAGAAGAGATTTTTGTTGAAATTATTGTAGTAGAAGAGATTTTTGTTAAAATTATTGAGTAGAAAAGACTTTTTGTTGAAATTATTGTTGTAGGAGAGATTTTTGTAGAAATTATTGTATTAGAAGAGACTTTGTTGAAATTATTGTATTAGAATAGACTTTTGTTGAAATTATTGTATTAGAAGAGATTTTTGTAACAGGCTCGTTTTCTCAAACCTCTCTCGCTCTTTAAAAAGTGTCAAGTATACATAAGGTAAAACAACGTTTTTAAATTTTAATTTAATTCTGTATTAAAATATAAAAGCTACTTCGGTTTTCTGATTTTTGTTGAAATTATTGTACTAGAAGAGATTTTTGTTGAAATTATTGTACTAGAAGAGATTTTTGTTGAAATTATTGTACTAGAAGAGATTTTTTGTTGAAATTATTGTACTAGAAGAGATTTTTGTTGAAATTATTGTAGTAGAAGAGACTTTTGTTGAAATTATTGTAGTAGAAGAGACTTTTGTTGAAATTATTGTAGTAGAAGAGACTTTTGTTGAAATTATTGTACTAGAAGAGACTTTTGTTGAAATTATTGTACTAGAAGAGATTTTTGTTGAAATTATTGTACTAGAAGAGATTTTTGTTGAAATTATTGTGGTAGAAGAGATTTTTGTAGAAATTATTGTATTGGAAGAGATTTTTGTTGAAATTATTGTAGTAGAAGAGATTTTTGTAACATGCTCTTTTTCAGAAACCTGAAGGTAGCTCTTTAAACAGAGTCAAGTGTATATAAAGTAAAACAACGTTTTTAAATTTTAATTTAATTCTATATTAAAATATAAAAGCTACTTCGGTTTTCTGACAGCAACATATTTAGTTTCTCTGTTTCAAAAATCAGCGCTATACTTAACTTGCAAATTGAATATCGGTGGATAAATTTCCATCCTTCTGCTCGCCGTTCATACATTGAAATTAAAAACAAAAGAAGAATAAAAAAAAAAAATCGCCAAGAATTTCACAGCTGGCGAGAAAGAACTGAAGAAAGTCGCAAAAGAAGAAGAAATTACAAAGAAAACCAGTGAATAGGAAAGAAGAAAAAAGAAAGAAAAAAAACCCACTACTTTCTTCCGGCATCTTTTAAGAAGTTCGCGACCCAACACGAGCCATTCCACCGACATACAGCGTTGACAGTTTAATACATTCTATCTTTCCTCAGACCCGGTTAATACATATTCCCGATGTCAGAGCGCATACGAAACTTTTGAAGCAAGTTTCAGTTTCAGCCGTCGAGCAATATGTATGGTAATTCGGCATGGCTTAAATTAGGGGGTGGCAGACTTTCTCTCTTCCACCCACCCCCATTCTTTCCCGCATTCGATTAACCCTCGGGCCGCGAGTCAGGTAACAAATTTTTCGCTCTGTGTGCGGGGGTGTGACATGTCTATTTGGAACCACCCCGGGGTGGTGGAGAAAACTGTCTAAACTCGTAGTGGGTTTTCGTATATTAACATACACACCATCATAATCCGTGTGTGCTCTGTTCTGACTCTTATGAAGTTTGAGGTGGAAGTGAAATAGGTGTAAATGGAAAAGTGTGGGAGTTCAGTGCATTTATTTTGAGGGAACTCTTGTCGAATTATTGGTTTCCGAATCAATTTTGGAAATTTTGGGAACTTTCTGTTAGATTCGATCGAAAAAGACTCTCTTTCTCATATATATATATATATATATATAGTCTGCTGTCGTGATAGGTAAATTTTCTTAATGGAATATTGTAAAATTTGTTGTAAGAAAATTTTAGTTAATTAGTGGACATCGATTATGTATTTTGTTACACAAAATAATTCTAGCCTTTTGGGCAGAATCGTTATTAACTTATTATTGAATTATCGTTAATTCCGTTTTTCTGCGTTATTATTAGTCAACCAGATTATGCACCCATTTGCAAAAAAAGTTAAAACTTATTGGACAAAAAGTGACATGAGACAAAATCACATTATCCGATAGTTTTAACTTTTTTTTTTTGGGTAAAATGGGCGCATAAGCTGGTTTACTGTAATAATACTGATACATAAATAATTTGCAATATATCTGTATTATTGCTAGAATATTAATTTTAATCATTAAAAAATAATATTCGACAGGCAATAAAAGCATGCCATCTAGCCCACATTACCACTGGAACACGATTATTCAAGATTTGCCATTATTTTTTTCCCTTGATATTTAATTTTTGTTCTGAAATCTAGTTTGCTTTGTTACAAGTTCTTTACTTATGATTATTTACTAAAAATGTATTCGAACACTCTTTCCTCATTCTATTACCGTCGATTATTGAAAACTCTCTCATTGTATATTTAAACCTACACTAATTTCTAATTCTGAAGAGAATAGAGAATAAATTTGAAGAGATTTCCATGCATTCCTCTGGGTGATAATGGTCCTCCAATTTCTAACCCCTAGTAGAGCAAAATCTTTTAAAACTGCGTTTATCCCCTCGCAACTTGGGTTGTTCTCTTCCTCTTTTATCCTTGTGGCTTTGCCAAAACAAGCCATTTTACATTGTTTAAATCATTCATTCTAAATACAGGAGCAGCCCAGTTTAATCTATTGATCTAAATAAATTTTATAATATCTGGGTCTATATAGGATTTATAAATTTCTGCATTGTGCCGTCTTCTCCAATTATCACTTTCCCTAACATCTCCAAGAATAGTCTTTAAAATCTTCCGCTTACATATATCCAAATGGGCCTCATCATATCTTGCCAAAGTTTATGTTTCAGAACCATAGACCAAAATAGGTCTAATAAGGGGTTTTATATAACAAAAATTTAGACTTTCTGCGCATGAACTGTGATTTAAACAGATGTCTTAACCCTTAAAAGACCTTAATGGCAGATATATTCCTGTTTTTTTTTAAATTTTAATTTTAGGTTAGATATTAACTCCACCTCCAAGAATAGCCCTTAAAATCTTCCACTCAATTAATGGATTATATTTACAGCAATCAAAAGTTATTTACAGTAACAGTTGCAATTTGTCAAAAATCATTGCATATCGACTTTCCAGCCACTTTTTTCTTGAACTTGAGGCTTTTTTTTTTTTCCCTTTTGCTAGAACTTGAGAGCATTCACTACTGTAAATCGAAACTGTTTGTGAAAGGAAAAGAAAAAAATGATCCACAATCGGTGAAATTCATTTACGGGAGGCAAATCCTCCTCTTTAGATGGGGCTTTCACCCTCTATCCGAAGTTGATAGAGAAATCCCCATGACGAACATGTCCTTGGAGACATTATTGCCCCAGAGGAGCTGATAGATGCAGTGTGGTTCTTTGTAGAGGTTCCTCTTGGAATGGAGTCATATGTCCTGATGGATGGTGACTGGAGAGTCCCTCCCTTAAGATTATCTTTTGCTCTGACATGCCTTTAGGGATTTTGTATTGACCCAGAAACTGAAGTAGTGGTAGAATTTTTGTTGAAGTCTGTAAATCATCATATAATTGTAATATAAATACTTGTAAAACGTTATATAATGAAATTCCTTTTTTGTTGTTGTAATATAAGGATTCGTTATCGCTTTATAATATGGTATGATATCCAAATTATTGATCATTTAATAAGAACTTGTCATTGAATGGCTGAATGACTTAAATATCATTAAAATTCTCGTACTTTAGAAAAAAAAAAGATCGTGATATCCTACAGTAAAATAGTAGTTACCAGTTATCAGACCTACAATTGAATTTTTCTCAGAATTATGATAGTTATTCAAGACATCGAAAAAAAATATATCGTATATCAATTACGTAGTCTATAAAGAAGTGCCAACATATAAGATTCTTTATAATCAGGAATGGTAAGGAACCCTGAACCCTTTCATATGCATGAGACATGCCCTTTCATAAAATCGTGGTTTTCATTAAATACAAAAATATAGTTGTTGCTTAATTTCGTAAGTCTCTTTGATTCTGAAAAAGGAAGCTTTCTAAGAACCCTGAATAACCTAAGGCTTTTCAAAACTCGTTTTATTCAATAACCCATTATACATAAAAATTCAACAAGAAAGAAAAAGAAAAAATCAATAATTCAGAATTTTAGACATTTCTACTTAATGGCACGCAGCAACATATCCATGTTGACTACACAGTTACAATCGCAGTTACGCTTTCAAAAGACACCCAAAGACACAAGAAAAAGGAAAAAAAAAAAAAAAAGAAAAAAAAAAAAGCCAATGGCTCGCAACTTGAGTCTCAAGTGCTTGGCGAAATGGCCTTCCACTTACAAGAACTCTTCTTCCTGAAGCAAAGAGTGGTGTTAACTGAGCTCTGGCAACCACATAGAATGACCCGGTAATGAAGGGAGGAGCATTGATCCACCTCAACTCGTCTTTTAAAACTTAAGACATTTCCTGCTACCTCCTGGAGGATCGATATGAGTTGTTGTTGGGGGGCAATAAAAAAAATCGGGAGGACATTTTTTAATGATGGGACGTTAGGTAATCTGTTTGGAACATCTGTTCCCGGCGAATGGTGCTGAATATAAAGCGTTGTTGATGCCGTGCCAATAAAAAGTTTCTGCAACGCAGATGGCAAGATGGTTCATAATGGAAATCGTATGAAAAGTTGAGAAAAAGTATTGTTTGATTTTTATGGAATAGGTGTCGAAACTTTTTGCTGGGCTAAAATGGCTTTCGGCACAATAAATGCTTATGCAGAAGGGGTGTTTGCGTTCGTGTCTTTTATTGTTTTCAATGCAATAGTCGATTTGAAACGTTTACAAAGTTGTTACGATGTTACTTTTTGTTGTTGTTATAACAAGAATCTTCTATAAAGTTGTTAAAATGTTAGTCGCGAAAAATGTCTTTGTAAATTTTCAAAAATCCTAAAATATTCTTTTTTTTGTATATAAACTGGTGTTCAAAAGTAAGACAATTTGCACTCTTTATCGATTATCTTCAGAATTACTGAATGAATAAATACGTTTGCGTTTGTCTTTTAGTGTTTTCAATGCAATAGTCGATTTGGAATCGTTTACTAAGTTGTTGCGATGTTACTTTTTGTTGTTGTTGTTGTTATAACAAGAATCTTCTATAAAATATTTTAGCCTTTTTTATTCTACCACATAATATTATGCTGTTCTTTTTTTCAAATACGATTCTATATTAAATGTTATTATAAAAGTTATTCTACGTAAGTGTTTAGTCGCGAAAAAATGTCCCTCTTGTAAATTATTCTGAAAATCTTTTAAAAATCCTTTTCTACATAAACTGGTGTTCAAAAAAAGTAAGAGAATTCGCACTTTTTATTGAATTGTGTTTGTTATTATTGGTGTTTACATTTGTGTCTTTTCAATGCAATAGTCGATTTGAAATCGTTTACAAAGTTGTTATGATGTTACTTTTTGTTGTTGTTGTTGTTATAACAAGAAATTTTTATGAAATATTTTTAGCCTTTTTTATTCTACCGCATAGCATTATGTTGTTCTTTTTAAATATAATTCTATATTAATGTTATTATAAAATTATCCTACGTAAGTGTTGGGCGCGAAACAATGTCCCTCTTGTAAATTCTTCAAAAAATCCTTTTGTTTTTTAAATTGGTGTTCGAAAAGTAAGAGAATTTGCACTTTTTATCGATTATTTTCAGAATTACTGAATACATTTAATTGAAATAAAGTATGCGCAAAGGCTGTTGTTATAGTGAAAAACAATTGTGAGACACACATGTGATTATTCATGAGATTCCTCATCTCCGAGAGTTTATAAAAATTTCAAGCAACGCACATTTCATTTCAAGCACAAATTCAGTTTTACCATTTGATGACCAAAAATGGGTTCCCCATCACAATTTGATGGTCTGATCAGGCATCATGTTAAATGCACTCATAGATTTGTAAGATGCTTCGTGATTTCTGTAAAGAAAAGGGATGATTTCTTTCACAACGTGAATTCATACTGGAAATCAGGCAATTTGTGAGTGCTGGGAAATTAGTTCTACTCCTTCAGCAATATTGCTTTCCGGCTCTGAATAGTTCTTGAAGATGGAAAGCTTCTCAAACATGCTCTGTAGGGTTTTGGTCTGAAGTGTTGCTAGTTAATCCCTCCTGTTTAAATACTCTTTCTAGATATTCCCGACCAGAAGAATCCTATATGACACATGTTGTCGTATGTTAAAAATGAAATCAGTCCAACTCCCCGGTATACACGATCTTAGGAAGATCATATCCCTCTATTTTATAGCAATAATGCAGCATCTAGAAGACATAAAGGTATGTGTCCCCATTCAACGTGATGCCTGATTGACCATGAAACCTCCGCTACACATTGGTCTTTATCCTGACACCGAAGAACATATAGTGATTCCCTGATTTTATAAGGGGTCAAGAATAAGGGGGTTTGGCTGAACCGTATCATCAGTCAGTTGAACGGTTCTTACTTATGGTAAGACTTAATACTTACTTATGGTTCAAAATCTTTGTAATTTTAAAAATTGCATTTGATTATACAAACTTAACATTTAATTTAGGGCTCTGATGGCCGGGTGCTTAGAGCTCTGTCGGTGCCATGGATGTCTGTAGGTTCGAATCCACTTTAAACCGTAGGTCCCGGTCTAATAGGAAGGTATAGCGTTGTCTTGAGGTTGAGTCAGTCTTCGGCCCTCGTGATTCCTCGCTAAAGTAAAGCTGCGTATTACCCTTAAGGCTCGTGCTCACCAAGGCGAGAAGATGCAAGCGAAAAAAATTTAACCAATCACTAGCTCACCGCGGTCGCCTGAAACCGGTTTGCAGTCCGCCGCTTGGAGTTGCCCAACTTTCAACTCGAAGCGGTTTTTCACTAGGCGTAATGCTATTTCTGACGTTTCGCTGTGAAGGGGTCGAAAAAAATTTTTGTCGCTTGTCTCTTGAATCTTCACGTCTCTCGCCTCGGTGGGAACGAGCCTTAGCCGTGGACCAGTCGCCTGCGACGGGGTCTTCTGGACCTGGTATAGGCTTTCCTCCACCAGGAGTTAGTAACAACGACAACTTTTAATTTATGTTGTTTGAAGAAACATGAATTAAATTCAGGCGATTAGTACAGCAGTGTGCATGCACAAATAAGACGTTACTTGAACGATGATTAATTGCTGTAATGCATTTCTTCAATTCAAATTATGTTGTGAACTATTCATTAATGTATAAAAGTTTTTATGGATCTATACATTTAATTGTAATTAAGTAAATTATATGTAAAAATTAATTTTATCAAATAATGCTCATATTTATACTAAAAACTTATAGCATCTGGTGTAATTTTTCAGAACCATTTAAATTTTAATGATTAGGAAATTATTAACGAATATTTAATGAAATATATTAATATTAAATAACTCCTTATTCCTATGAAAAGTAGTTGGTTTGGATATTTTAAAATTCAATTCGAATTATATGCTGTTGAGTTTTTAATCAATCGTTAAAGCAATCAATTTATTCTCTGTTTTTTCTAAAGCTAAGACCCTGTTGCTTGAAAAAAAAAGCCCTAGTTTCCTTTTCTAATAGATACGTCCCCAGAATAATATTAAAATTACGTACAAAGAAATTATTTTTTTACTAAAATGCAATTAATAAAATAAAAGGCATGTAAGGTTAGTGTACTAAATAAAGTGAGCATTTATTCAAACATCTGGTTATTGACCTTTGGTGACTAAATAGCGACAGTTAATTAGATTCTCTACAAATTGTAAATATAAATTGACTGCATGTTGTTCCTGTTGAGAATTATGGTTATTATTAGCAGAGTAAAGTACTGATGAGGTGTTTTTTTCTTGATAAACAGTAATAGTTTTGTTGCGTTAATTTATTATTTATATTAGTAGTCAAAGGTATAATTAATGATGCTGAAATATTTTGCCTGCATTTACAAGAAAAGATTACTGTATTAATTAGAGAAAAATGAAAAAATTGCAAAACTTGATTGCAACTGGCAACAATTGGCATTGCCTTTTCGTTGCTGAATAGCGATAGTTCATTAAATAATCTGCAAGTTATAAATACAGTCTTAACTGCATGCTGTTCCTGTTGATAATTGTTCCTTTTTCCTGTTATGGTTATTATTAACAGAACAAAGTACTGATGAGGGTAAGAGTTTGTTTGTTTTTTGACAAACAGTAATCGTTTTGTTAAAATTAATTTATCATTTATATTAGTAATCAAAAGATATAATTAACGTTGCTGCAGTATTTTGTCTGCGTTTACAAAAAAAAAAATATTATATTAATTAGAAGAAAAAAAGAAGAAATATAGCTAATAAATAGATTTTATTTTCTTTATCACAGTTCTCGCAAAATTTTTTCCTGTGATTAAGAACCATTTTTTCAAAATGTTTCTTAATTATTATTATTTACAAAAATAGAGCCAATTAGATTTGTAGTGAGTTATAGCATTTTATATATTACTATTACTGTAAATGAGAAAGACAAAAATTTCATGTTTTACAAACATTTTCGGGATTTTTCCCCCATATATACAATAGACAATCCATATATACAATAAATAGCGAACAATATTTGAACCAGCACATCAACATGTAGGGGTCCATATATACAATACTACTGTGCCCAAAAAGACCAATTATTTTTTTTTTTTTTTTCAAAAACTCTTTATTTTTCTTCCAAATTTATTTCATCGCCTTCAAAGTAATCCCCACCGGACACAATGTACTTATGCCAACATTTTTACCAATCCTCAATGAATGTTAAAAAGTCATCGGCAGGGATGGCCTTCAAAGCGCGCGGCGATTCAAGTTGAATCTCTTCAATCGATGCCAAACGGTGTTCCCGAGTGGTCTTTTGAGTTTAGGGGAATAGCTAGAAGTCACACGGTGGGGAATATGATGGTTGTCGAACGATATGGGTTTCATTTTTGGCCAAAAAGTCACCAAGAATCAAAGCAGTGTGAGCTGGCGCATTGAGTGTTTTCGGTACCAATTGAGATTTGATGCGTTTTAGGCCAAAACGGAATGGACCGATCCTTTTGAAATTCCAACATCATCATCAAGGTCTCTAATTGTAAATAAATGGTTTGTAAGCCCCAAATCTTTAATGTTTTGGACGTGAGCTTCATCGGTCGAGGTGGGTTCGACCAGAGGGCTCTTCGTCTTCAACGCGTTCTCTGCCTCCTTTGAACTGTTTATACCACTTCTAAACATTTCTTTCCGATATAGGAATGCTCACCGAATGCCTTCTGCAAGATTCTATGGCATTTCCGCAAACAAAATTTAATCGCTCTTTAATTAATTCAGACATTTCAAAAATCGCCGGAATCAGTTTTAGCGTCTCACAAAAGCCAAGCGTAACCCAAACACTAATGAATATTTTGACGTCAAATTTCATACAGAGGTCAAGGACAGTGCCAGCAACCTAAAAGAGAAAGAAATTGGAATTCTATAAGCAACGGAATTGTAAATTGAAAATTGATCTTACATTTTTGTACGCAGTAGTATACGTATATACAATAAATAACGAACAATATTTGAACCAGTTATTAAGTCAAGGTGCAAGTGCAGCTATATCTCTTTGAAAATACAAGACCCTGCACTTATTACATTCACTTCAATCTGTGTGAAAGGGGATTGCTGAGTTTTATGCGCGGACCTTACTTTTGCCCGAATCCCTGCAGTGTCGGTATAAAAGCACCTGTAATTAGACACATAAAAGCGCAAATAACTGCGTGACGCCATTGAACGAGAAAAAATAGTGAAGAAACTGCCGAAAGCGGAATGGCTCCATGAAGCAAATTAAGCCCCGCGTTTTATTGCACTTACGGAAATGGTGCCGCGAATTGGGACTTTATGGCCCCTGTTTAAACAGTTGTTGGAACACGAGAAAGGCACACGTGTCGCACCTGTTTGCATTCGTCAGACGCGGTAAATAATTTGACTGAAATATTTAGATAGCGATAATCTCGTGTGCTTTCTATTGGATGTTGTACTTATTTGGAGTTGGTTTTTAAATTTTTTTAGAACTGCGAGTCATAGTTAAAGATAAATAAGGATATAAAATTATTTTTTGTACATGTATAAGAAATATTTCATGTTCCACTATTTTGATTCTGTAAATGTTGTGAATCAAATTAATCTTATCACAATCTCTGATTCGTGTCATGTTCACTTATCGCCCGGGATCTGAATGGCCTAGTGTCTGTGTTCTAGTCCCGGCGGTGCCATGGATGCTTGTAGTGTTTTTCGGAATCCACTTTAAGCCATAGGTCCCTGGCTCATAGGACTGTAAAGTTGGGGCCTGATGACCGAGTAGTAATGCTCTGGCGCTCGGTATCACAGTTTTCAGGTTTGAATACCGGCGGTGCCATGGATGTTTGCAGTGGTTCGGAATTCACTGTAAACCTTAGGTCCTTTCTAACAGGACCGTAGAGCGTCACACCCCTTCTTACTCAAATTCACTTCTCACTGTTATTCACTCAGCTCTAGGCACAGTGATAGAGTGTATTATAATAGTAGTATGACTGTAGAGCGTCACGGAGCCAAGTCAGACTTCTACCTACGGTGCTTCATCAAACAGATGCTGCATCCCATTTCTCTCCTTCCATGAAACCACATGTGATCTTGGACTTGGTCTAGATGTCTACCGAGTGGGTTAAGAAACAACAACAGGTCTTGAACTTACTGTAATCTTTTTTGTCATCCTTCATCAAGTGGCATCACATTTCGATTGCACAAAACCCTATCTTATGGAATCGAATAACGAACTTGTTCAATCGAAATGGGGTATTCATTATCACTCAACAAACTGTGATCACAAGATTTGAGATTTAAATTACGAAAATATAAAAAAAGGGCCACGTGATTTTCCGTAGAGTGCAAGATAAAGAATTCCAGTCCAGCAAATACAATGATTTTTTTTCTTTCTTTTACATGAAATAAAGGTTATATCTCTGCAATCTTTTTTTCCCAATGCAGCTGGCAAACAGACATGAACGTCTTGGATGCCTTAAGGCAAGCGCTGCACAGACGTTACTCACTTTGCATTACCCAGGGGGCGCGTGTAGCTTGATGGTAAGCCACGGACGCGGAACAATGCCCCCGCAACACTCTACGATCCTATTAGGACCGGGACCTATGGCTTAAAGTGGATTCCGAACCACTACAAACACCCATGGCACCGCCGGGATTCGAACTCGATACCTGTGGTACCGTGTGCCAGAGCGCTAGCCACTTGGCCATCAGGCCCCACTCATATCTCTCCAATCTAACCTCAGGAATTCGAACTGCCAAACTGTAGCTAAACTAAACTGTTTTAAAAAACAGTTGCATGCATATATTAACAAATAGAACAGGGTTGTATTAACAAGAAGAATTAACACCTGCAATTCTGATGACATACACATAATGGTGAACAACAATAATCTCACAAACAAAAAATACATTTCAAATGAGCAATTTTATTCTACATTTTTATGGAAATGTACGTCATAAAACAGTGAATACATAAAAGTACCATAATAACTAAAAATTAAGGGAAAATTGTATTTCATATCTTTATTTATGATGATTTATGTAAATCCGGTTTATCCGAATTTTTCTCTTACCTGAGATGAATTAGTCAATATTAACGAGGATAATCGAAATTATGTATATTCGATATAGTGTATATATCCACTATATATCAAGACTCTACTGTATATGTTATAGAGAGAGTTCCAAAACACAACGGTTTATCCAAAATGTTCTCTTATCTGAGATGAATTTAGTCCATATTAACTTGGATAATCGAAATTATGTATATCCGACTTTACTGTACATGCTATAGAGAAGTTAAAAAAAACAAACAAAAAAAAGTACATTTATGTTCAACGACATTTTTCTATTAAATGAGATGAATTTAATACATGTTGTGTTGTTGTTCTAATGCAGCTGGTTAATACATAAACAGTTAATCTTTATGGGCTGTACCGCTGTTATTCATTTAGCACTATCCAGGGGACACGTGTAGCTTGGAGATATATTACGGGCGCGAGTAACACTACCCCAAAATTTAGTCCATTAACTTGGATAATCGAAATTATATATATATATCCGACTCTACTGTATATTTTCTATATATCGAGACTCAACTGTATATCTATTATTTATCGAAACTCTACTGTACATGTTATATAGAGTTTCTTCTAATGCAGCTGGCAAATAGACCGTGATCTTTCGCCATAACGGCTGCACCTATGTTACTCACTTTGCATTACCCAGGGGCGCGTGTAACTTGATGGTAAGCCACGGACGCGGAGTAACAATGCCCCCGCAGCGCTCTACGATCCTATTAGGACCGGGACCTACAGCTTAAAGTGGATTCCGAACCACTACAAACACCCATGGGCAAAGCCGGGATTTGAACCGATACCTGTGGTACCGAACGCTAGAGCGCTAGCCATTCGGCCATCAGGCCCCCATGTTATATAGAGAGTTCTAAAAAAAAAAAAAAAAAAAAAAAAACAACGGTTTATCCGAATTTTTCTCTTATTTGAAATGAATTTAATCCATGTTAACATGGATTATCGAAATTATGTATATCAGACTATTGTATATCTACTATATATGGAGACTCTATATCTACTATATATGGAGACTCTATATCTACTATATATGGAGACTCTATATCTACTATATATGGAGACTCTATATCTACTATATATGGAGACTCTATATCTACTATATATGGAGACTCTATATCTACTATATATGGAGACTCTATATCTACTATATATGGAGACTCTATATCTATATATAGAACTCCATATCTACTATGTGTGGAGTCTCTACTGTATATCTACTATATATGGAGAGTCTATTGTATATTTACTATATATGGAGAGTCTATTGTGTATGTTATACACAGAGTTCCAAAAAACAAAAGTTAGGAAATTCGTTTTGAAATGGATTTTTTTATGGAAATATACAGTAAATTCAACATCTTTGTAGAAATATAAATCTATACTGATTCATATGCTATACTAAATTTAGAAGCTGGTTATTTGAAATTGATTGACGCTGTTTGACAAATATGTGATTAAATGAAACAAAACGCTCTTAAAAACACCTATATTTTCATTTATCTATGAAGCATTATGAAACAATTTTGATTCCCATGCATTAATATTCTTAACGTATGACTAGTGAGTTATTGCCGTGCAGCCTGGCATGCTTGTTAACCTAGCTGAATACGAATTAGGTTATGATAACTCGAGTTGGATAACCTACAAAATCAGGTAGAGTTATAAATTTGCTCGGGTGGTGAAATGCATAGTTTGACGCACATTAATTCACCATATCACGATAAAATTTATGAACTAGAAGAAACATTTTCATGTTGTTCGATATTTTTTGAACCTTGTAATTTAATCAAAATATGCGTCTTTTCTTCCAAAACGAAAAGGATTAAATAGAAATATTTTGATTAATATACGACTGGTAATATAATGTCTGTATAGTTGAAATTGTTTATTGGTCAAATTGAATATACATTTTGTTAATCCGAGTTGAATAATTCAAACATTTAGATAAGTTGAATATTTTTGTTGGATATATATTTTATTATTATTACTTAGATATAATATGATGGGCCTGATAGCCGAATGGCTAGCGCTCTGGCGTTCGGTACCAGGTATCGGGTTCAAATCCCGGCTTTGACATGGGTGTTTGTAGTGGTTCGGAATCCACTTTAAGCCGTAGGTCCCGGTCCTAATAGGGAGCGCTGCGGGGTCATTGTTACTCCGCGTCCGTGGCTTACCATCAAGTTACACGCGCCCCTGGGTAATGCAAAGTGAGTAACATAGGTGCAGCCGTTATGGCGAAAGATCACGGTCTTTTGCCAGCTGCATTAGAAGAAAAAAAGATATAAAATTTGCATGAATATTTTTATTTTCTCATTTCATCACTTGCTGATTCATTAACTAATTTCATCGTATAACTTTTTTCCCTGATACAACTTATTTCTGTCAGAGATATTTTTTGGGGTAATTTTTACCATTCACTAATTTGAGTATTTGGGGCCTGGTGGCCGAATGGCTAGCGCTCTGGCGTTCGGTACCACAGGTATCGGATTCAAATCCCGGCTTTTGCCCATGGGTGTCGTAGTGGTTCGGAATCCACTTTAAGCCGTAGGTCCCGATCATAATAGGATCGTAGAGCGCTGCGGGGCATTGTTACTCCGTGGCTTATCATCAAGTTACACGCGCCCCCTGGGTAATGCAAAAAGTGAGTAACATCGGTGCAGCCCTTATTGGCATCCAAAGACGTCCATATCTGTTTGCCAGCTGCATTGGGGGAAAAAAAAAATTGAGTATTTTAAATTTAATGTATTATGATTCTCTCACCAGCATTTAATAATTTTTCAGTGACATTGTTGATTAAATAACACTTATATAATTGACATATTAGTTGATCTAGTTAACATTTAAATTGGGTTACAACAAGTCATATTGTAGGCATTTGAAGTTAAATGATTTGAAGCAGTCTGATGGCCAATTGGCTATCGTTCTGGCCTTTGGTGCCACAGACTTCAGGTGCGAATTCTGATGGTGCTATGAATACTTATTAGTGGTTCGGAGTCCACGTTAAACTGTAGGTCCCGATCTAATTAGCCTAAAATGTGCACAGAATGACGTATAGCGACAAACCAAACAGAATTAAACGATTTTAAATTTACGTATATGGCAAAATAATGATTTGCGTAATTTTTGTTCTTTCTTCATTACCTTGTGCAACCTGATGGCTTATTGGCTAGCGTCCTGGCCTTTGGTACCACAAGCTTCATTTTCGAATTCTAACGGTGGCATGAATGCTTATTAGTGGTTCGGAATCCACGTTAAAGTGTAGGACCCTGTCCAATTAGCTTAAAGTGTGCAAAAAATGTCCGTAGAGCGACAAACCAAACCAAATCATTGCCCTTTAATAAATAAGTTAAGCGACAATGTTAAGACTATTACCACGTTTTTTAAATATGTTTTAACCAATTCATTTAAGGTAAGGTAACGTAAGATTATAAACAAGTTTAAGGTAAGGTTGTATATTCCAGAACTCTTGTGACAAATAAATCAAATGTCAAATTCATATTCACTGAGGTCGACAGACATTCAATGCTGGTATAACTCGCATTTTTTTTTACCTACCTGAAAACAAAACTCTAGTTGCATGCATATTCCTAAAAATATTTAATGATGGAACGAATTATAAGCCATTTTCACATCTTATATTTTCAATTATTTCCGGCCATGCATAAATTGACCAAACCTTGGCCATTAGGCTTAACTTTATCAAGATGTAGATTGGTATTTTTTGAATGAATCAGTTACTTAAAAAGAGTGTTAAATCGTATGCACCCCTTGAGACAAATGAATCAAACAGGATTCCTTTACCATTAATATTCCTGAGTGTGACTGGTGATTTAATACCCGTATAGTTGGCACGTTTGTCGACCCAGTTTGAATGCGAATCGGAATTCTGACGGGCCTTGAAAGTCGAAGCAAGACCCTCTGGAGTGCTGTTCGAATTTACCTAAGTGGTGAGATGGATGGTGGCGATCTCCTGCCCCCAAACTCGTCCATCACTTTCTCTGCGAGGGTGCTCCACCCTTTGGAAGCACCTTTCCCAATTCTCGTTCATCTGGTCGCGGCAGCCGATAAAAGTAACAACCGATGGATGGCTTAATGGAACGGGTTCGATTCGTGAGAATTTGGGGTGTGGTGCTTCAGATCGATGTCGGTCGACTCGCGGTCGCCCTTTTGTTCATTCCAAGATCCTCAAAATTTAAATAAATAAATAAATGAAGCATAAAATAAGATATGAAGTTAAGAGTTGTAAATGGTAGTACGCAGATTTTGTGAATCATGAATCTTTGTGTTTGTAAGCTGTCAAGGATAATTTATCGTATGATGATCTTCGTACAACGCCTGTCTTATACCGTACTTTTAAAATTTCGCCTTAGGCTTACTGTGTTCAAATTGAATTTGAAGCATAAGATTGTGAGAGATAAAGAAAATTCCTGGCCGACTGGGGCTCATATCTATATAAAATAATGAGTTTTTTTTTTTTTTTTATTGTTGTTATTTTAGAATGTCAGGTACTTTGATTTCAGGCCACTTGCTACTAAGATAGCAAATTTATAGCAAAATCTGTATTATCTAGGGTGCTTTACCACCTCACCCTTCGCTACCATCTTACTACCACAATTTTCAATTAATATCTTCAAGGATGGCATAATAATTGGTTTTATGTGTCTACAACTATGTTAGAATTTATATATGTATTCAACCTTCGTCACTTTTTTTCTCTTCAGTATCCAACAGTTGACAATCAGGCTTACAAATTTATCGTAACGATTCTCGTTCTAGGTAGGGGAGATAAGATTTTTGTTCAACTTCATGTGGTAGGCTTCAAACAGAGCTATCTTGGTTCATATATCCTACATATCATATCAGACCGTTCAGGCATGTCATTTTTATATTTAAAGCTTTGAGTCAGAGCTGGAATATTAAATCGGGCCATCCTATAGTATATTAAAAAAAAAAATAAGGAAAAAAAATTTATGATTTTTATTTAACTTTTATTATCATCAATATCACGACATTCCAGAATGGGCCAAGACATTTGAAGAGATTTCCATGCATTCCTTTGGGTGACAATGGTCCTCCAATTCTTAACTTTTAGTACAGCAAGATCTTTTACACTGCTTCTATCCATTGCAATTTGATCGTCCTCTTCCTCTTTTGTCCCTGTGGTTTCCAAAACGAGTCTTTTTTACAGGGTTTAAATCATTCATTCAAAATACATGAGCAGCCCAATTTAATTTATAGATCTTAATAAATTTTATAATATCTGTGTCTTTATAGTATTTATAAATTACTGCGTTGTACCGTCTTCTCCAACGATCACTTCCCCTAATACCTCCTGGAATAGCCCTTAAAAACTCATCGGATCTTGCCGAAATCCAGGTTTCCAGAGCCATAGACCAAAATCGGTCTAATAAGTGTTTTATATGAAAGAATTTAGTTTTTCTGCTTATGAACTGTGATTTAAACAGATTTCTTGTTTAAATTTATATTATTATTTAAACTGTAATATTATTATTAATTTGTAATTAAATTTTAAATTCCTTTATTTTTAATTTATTTTCCTTTGCCTTTAAAGTGCAATATTCTTATCGCTAACATTTTTACTAAACCACTACATTAAATCTAACATACCGTTGACTTGATATACACAACTTTAAGTAGGTGCCACGCCTAACATAAAGGAACTTTTGACTAAAACTTCATGAGATTAATAATGCTGGAAATAGCAATCAAGATTTTATTATGATAAAAGGCAGGAACAAAACACCAAACAGATTAGCGAAAGGCCGGTTCCCTAATAAATCCATAGTTCAAATTGGTTCGTCTTCAGTCTGTTCAAAGAGGAATGTAAAGTAACCTAGATCGATAAATCATCGTAGAAGAACTTAGTTTACGCTACTAAAAAGGTTTTGTTTATCTTTCTTTTGATTCGTCGAAATACACGAGTAGAGTCAAGATCACTTTTGCTTGGTGATAGAGCAACATATCACGGTTGAATAACATGAAAGAAAAAAGATATATCCAATTATAACTTTTAATAAACCAGAAAAGAACTACATCTCCCAAGTACTCATCAAGATTGGTATGGGGGAAATGCGTAATAAAAAACCTGTCCAGTGTTATTATATTTTTTTTTATTCTTGTACCGATAAAGGTTTTCTTTTTTGTTTTGCTGATGTTAAGTTTTTTGTGTTCTGTTTTTCTTTTTGTGTTTATATTTTTTTTGTAAGTAAGGTACTGTGACGCGAAATGCCAGTGATCCACGAAGAGTTGGCAGAATTTTTTAAACGCTTTTTTTTTTCCTACACATGGTCGTCTTTGAAAACGTTTGTCGAGTTCCGGTTCCTCTGTGTCAGAGATATTCACTATTCACCTTTTTGTTTCGTAACGAAAGAAATTGCTAGGTGAGACCGAATGGGATTGGAATGTGGTCTATGCAAAAGAACCTATGGACTCGCTTTTTGTCTCGTTTCAAATGTCGCTATGTAAGAGTCCAGTCGCTTTTATATTTTAGTTGTTTTTTTTAGTGTTTTTAATTGTATTTTTAGGTACTGTGAGTAAGTGTTATATACATCTGACTTTCAATTAACGTTTTAGAGCTGATTTTTTTGATACGTTAAGATTTTTGCAATATTAGAGAGTTTTTGCATACCGTATTTTTATAATAGGTTATTTATAATACGTAATTTTTTTTTTCTTCTTGCGCGCATGCTCATAGGAAACATTATTACAGATATAACATTATTACATATATATTTCCTATGAGCATGCGAAGCTAGGAAGAAAAAAAATACCGTATTATAAAAATACGGCATGCAAAAACTCTCTATTATTTTTACATTCATTATCTTAAAATTTCTACAATATAGACGAATGGAAACTCATTGGTTTGTAGATTTGGTTTGTCTCTCTGCGGTCATTGTGTGCACATTTTGGGCTGATTAGACCGGAACCTACAGTTGAACGTGGATTCTGAAACACTGACAAACATCCATGGAAGTTTGTTACTGACTCGGAATCCACGTTAAACTGTAGGGTCCCGGTCTGTTTAGGTCTCTTGTGCACAAGATGATCTTAGAGAGACAAATCAAGCTTCTTTCGCCGGGTTCTAGAATAATAATTTCCGAATTTTTGCAATGCTTTCGAACATTCAGTGCTACAAGTGCTATTTCTTCAGGTGTTTCTTATTCAATACACATACAGAGACAGTGTTTGTTCAACAAAAATTGCTAATTCATTAGATATCCAATTTGTCCCCAAACAGTCAGATTCATTCATAATGAATGCCAAATTAATTACCAAAGTGCATCATGTAAACGAACACACCAATTGCGGTATCTGGTGGTTCGCACTTTCCACCTCGAACCCAGAGAAAAGACTATTGATTGGCTATGATTTGGCTATGGATGTATCGGCTTTGCTCATCGTGTTTTAAATTGAGCTCACCCGTTTCTGAAATTCAACATGTTATTCACCTTTCTAGGCCCACATGGTATATAAATGGCATTATTAGATTACTTTTTCATTATGTTTTTGCCATTATTTAATTTTTTAATCCTATTTTGTTTTCATTTTACTTTTATTTATTTCAACTGACACTAAATAAGGGAAATTCTGGTTATGATGTAAAAGAGGAAAAGAAAAAAAAAAAAAAAAAAAACTCGAATATTAATGAGACAAAAATAACACCATATTCTTGTCATTTGGTAGAGAAAACTCTGTAGGTAATTGACCCTAATCAACACTTTCATATTTGTGATGTAATAATATTAAATTAAAATACGTATTTTACATTTTACTCATCATTAAGATGATCTAATTAACTAGTTTATGCAGTTATGTAATTCGATTTTTTTTTTTTTTTTTAAATCAAAATAGAAAGGTAAATAATGTGGAGGTATTGTTGTTTTTCTTCCCATTTGCCACTGCTTGTGCTTAAAATAACTATCCAAATTAGTTATTTCTGTTCATCGGTTTATCCGATCATCTCATTAAAATATAATAATTATGTGATTTTTTTTTTTTCCCTGGTGGGTGGGAACGGGAAGTTATGTTTACTGACGATTCTCTATTAAATTCATTTTAAGTTTAAGTTAAGTTTTTTTTTTCACTCTATTTATTAAAGTTGTGCATTTTTATTTTCTTTTTTTTTAAAATAAATTCTTATATTTATTTACTTAGTCGTGACGAAATTGATGATCGTGATGTAATCGATGCTCTCAATCTTACCATGAAAGATCACGAACTCTCCAACACTGATTCAATTAAAAATTATACTGTGTTAAAATCATGACTAGGATGTTAATTGGCCAAAGTGGTATGATCAACCTCTCAATAATTTTCTAGACAATCGAGTTTGATAATTTTGTTGAAGCACTCTGCTGATAAGCAATTTCATAGCGCCGAATTAGCATTCTGAGGGCCTCTTTAATGGTATAAAGGCGTTTAAATATTTCACACTCGATTTTATCAAAAATGTTTAAGAGGTGGATCCTAGTATTTTGGCCATTTGACACCCTAGTCATGACTTGCGTGTTGTATAAATTTTAATCAAACCGGTAGCCACAAGTTCGTGATAGATTTGAGGTAACCTGTTTATTATAACATCCCAAAGATCATCAATATATATCATTTAATATAACATCTCAAATATCATCAAAATATATCATCTCAAATATCATCAATAATATATCATGTATCAGTAATATAATAACTCAAATATCATCAAATATATCATATATAATTTAATATAACATCTCAAATATTATCAATATATCATTTAATATAACATCTTAAATATCATCCATATATATCATCATGTATCGGTCAATAAAACATCTCAAATATCATCAATATAAATATATATCGTCATAGTATGTCATTTAATATAACATCTCAAATATCGAATTTAATAAATATCTCTCACTGCAACATAAAATATAATGTTTTAATTATTTTTGTTTTCTTTAATTCTAGTTTGAATATCCTTCATTTCATAAAACCTATGGGAAGAATCTTGAGTAGAAGTAGCATTCGCATGATACATTCATTCATTCATATATATATATATATATATATATATATATATATATATATATATATATATATATCCGTGCAATTGTATTGTCTGGCTAGAAACTGCTACCATTAAAATCTACCATCTATCTTTAAACAAATGTAGGCTAAAAGTATTACATTGTTTTTCAAACATCAATTCACGGATGATTAATTCACGAATCTCATCATCCAATCACTCGAATCGGAATCGTGCGAATCCATTCCGATCCGTGTCAGAACAGGTCGGCGAAAAGAATCCGTTCTGCTTTCATCATGGGCTGACAACAAAGAGTGTCCCATCCATTCGCGTGAAGAGTGCCGCGACAGGTTTGGTTTGCTCTTGGCCAGAATGTCATTAAAGAAGGACGGTGCGGCATCGTGGGAACCTACAGGCTCTTACGTGGGCATAATGAGACATCTGTTGCCCTGGGTGGGTTTCAATAGAAAGTGAAATGCATGAGTCACAAATGACTGCCTAATGTCCTCTTCTCTCGATGCGTTTAAATTTATTCCTGGAGGCTTTTATTATCTGAAATTACCTCTTGTTCTATTGAAAGCTTGCTTTAATAATGGTAAACAGTTTTTTTTTACATGTCTTCCAGGTAAAAAACGATTCTCAATTTCTTCTTTTACCATCTTTTGCAGAGGTGCTTTCGTGGGTCGCATTTGAAAGAAATAATTGTATCGAGGGCTCAAAATTAGGATAATTTACTGATTGTAAGGAAATAATAATCGTAGTCTAATTGTAAGCAAATAATAATAAATAATAGTAATATTATATAATCAACTTTTTTATAGTAGTATAATCATCTTTGATTTCTTTATGTATTAGTACATATTTTTAATTAACATTTCTTTTCCAGTTTCATAAAATTATATCTTATTTTTAAATACATGTTTATGTATTTAAAAATATGATATAATAAATACAAAATATGATATATTAAATATAGATTTAAAATATATAACATTAAATACATAACATAATAAATAAAATATATAACATAATAATTAACATAACATAACATGTATCATTTTCACGATAGTGTTGTATCATATTGCCCCGCAAGTTGTCTAGTATTTGTTTAACCTATAATGTCTTGATCTAGTGCTCGTCTTGTCTATAATGGTGTATTGCTCGGCAATACAGGTTTTCGGAATTCCCGGCGGTGCCATGGATGTTTGTGGTGGTTCGGAATCCACTTTAAGCCGTAGGTACCGGTCTCATATGACCATGCAGAGACATCGGCTGCCCCGGGTGGTTTCAATGAAAGTGAAAATGAATGAGTCACAAATGACTGCCTAATGTCCTCTCCTCTCGATGCGTTTAAATTTATTCCTGGAGGCTTTTATTATCTGAAATTACCTCTTGTTCTATTGAAGTTTGCTTTTAGTAATGGTCAACATTTTTTTTTTTTTTTGCATGTCTTCGAGGTAAAAAACTGTGTTCGTTTTCTTCTTAAGCATCTTCTGCAGAGGTGCTTTTAAGAAATAATTGTATCGGGGCTCAAAAGTAGGCTAATTTACTGATAATTGTTATGCAAATATGGGGTTGTCTGAAAGACTATTGACCAACTAAACTTTCTCAATGGATGTACAGTCTCAAATAATGTTTAAAACAAATATTTCCAAATTGTGAGGTCTTTTCTTAGCCTACCAGGAGGGTTTTTTCAACCTACAGTAAGAAAACTTCCTGTTGTACCTAACTTATCGGGTTTCGAGACGAGGTCTAAAACATGAAATATAACATGCTGCCACCAAGTCACTGCAGACCCTTACTATTGCCTCTTCTAGAGCGGCCTGATCGCCAATTGGCTATCGCTTCTGGCCATTGGTACCACAAGCTTCAAGGTCGAATCCTGCCGGAGCATGGATGTTTATAGTGGTTCGGTATGTACTTTAAACTGTGGTCTCGTTCTGTTTAGCCCTCATGTGCATAAGACGACCGTAGAGCGACAAACCAAAAAAAAATAATCAACTATCATCACAAATAAGCCAACATATCGTAGTATAATCATCTTTGATTTCTTTTTTGTGTAGATGTTTTTAATTAACATTTATTTTTCCAGTTTCATAAAATTATATCATATTTTTAAATATATGTTTATGTAAATATAATATTAAAATATATGACTAAATAAATAAAAATGTAATTGTTTAAACTTTTTTTTAATTTTCATGATAGTGTTGTGTCGCATTGGCCCAAATTGTCTAGTCTATAATGTCTTGAACTAGTGCTCATCTTGTTTTTAATGCCTTCATCTTATGCTTGCCTGGTTTATGGTGCATGGGGCCTCATGGCCGTGTGGCTAGCTCTCTGGCGCACGGTAATACAGGTTTCGAGTTCGAATCCAGGCAGTGCCATGGGATGTTTGTAGTGGTTCGGAATCCACTTTTATGCCGGTGGTCCTGTCTCATATGACAGTAGAGTAGGCATAATGAGACATATGTTGCCCAGGGTGGGTTTCAATGAAAGTGAAAATGTGGAAAGTCACAAAATGACTGCCTGATGTCCTTTTCCCCGATACTTTAAATTCATTTCCGGAGGCTTTATTATCTGAAATCACCTCTTGTTCTATTGAAAGCTTGCTTTCATAATGGTAAACAGTTTTTTTTGCACGTCTTCCAGGTAAAAATCATCTACTACAAAAGGAAGCTCGTGGGTCGCATCTGAAAGACAATAATTATATATGGGGCAACTCAAAAGTAGGGTAATATACTGATAATTGTTACGCAAATAAGTGGTCTGTAAACTGTATACCAATTAAACGATTCTTGATGTGTAATACCAAATAATCCAACTACCATCACAAAAAAAGCCAACATGTCGTAGTATAACATCTTTGATTTTTCGTGTGGTAGATGTTTTTAATTAGTTTTGTTTTCAATTTCATAAAACTATTTTTAATAATTTTAAATACATGTTTATGTAAACATACGCGATTACGTTGGGCATGTGATATGAGTACGTTGGGCACTCGTGAGTGTAAAAATGGGTGTGTGATTTGGTTTGAAATACTTGAAGTGGCAGGTTTGAGAACATACAGTTCTATTTTTATTAACATCAATGAAAGTGAAAATGGATGAGTCACAATGACTGCCTAATGTCCTTTCCTCTCGATGCGTTTAAATTTATTCCTGGAGGCTTTTATTATCTGAAATTACCCTCTTGTTCTATTGAAAGCTTGCTTTTAGTAATGGTAAACAGCTTTTTGCATACGCCTTCCAGGTAAAAACTGTGTCCGTTTTCTTCTGTAGCATCTTCTGCGGAGGTGCTTTTCAAGAAATACCACTGTATCGGTCAAAAGTAGTGAATTTATCGATAATTGCCAAGCAAATAAGGTCTGTAACTAAACGTTTCTCAACGAATATACAAACTCAAATATTCCGACTACCATCACAAATAAGCCATCATGTTGTAGGATAATCATCTTTTTGATTTCTTTTCGTGTAGATGCTTTTTAAGAAAAAAGTAATTTTTTTTTTTTTTCTCAGTTTCATAAAAACTATATATTTTTAAATACATGTTTATGGAAAGATAATTTTAAATATATAAATAAATAAAGATAAATTTCATTGTTTAAGAAAGTTTTCAATTTTATGACAGTGTTGGTCAGCATGTTGTCTAGCGTGTGTCCTAATCAGTGATGTGATCTAATGCTTGCCTTTTCTTAGTGTGATGTGGTGTTTGCCTAGTTCATAGTCCCTTGATATAGAATTTACTGAATCTATAATGTTTTGATATAGTGATTGCCTGATACCTAAATGCTTTTGTTTGATTACCTAATCTCAGTGCCATGAGCTGTGAAGGAGATTATTTGTTTTTTAAAAAAACTGATGATTTACATACAAAACTGAAACAAAAAAACGTTCTTGAATAAACGAATAGAAACAGTTTTTGTTGGTATGTAAAATGAAATAAACATATGTAGGCGGTGGACCATACCGCGTAGCATTAGTATGTTATGTTATGTTATGGTGTGTAATTATTTATTTAAAAATAGTAATTTTTTTTTTTTAAATTGACGATAGCAGATATTCATTGATACTGTGATTCAATGGTTATGTAGGAACAGGAGGAACTTTGAAGACATAATTGAATCTACTGGCGGCGACAATTGCAGTCGCAAGGGTCTCACATTAATTATCTAGTGCATGAAGAGGATGTTTCTTGGTTTTTCTTACACCAATAAGGAGATCTGGACGGTTAACTGAATTTTTCATGAAAATAATGTTCTCCCAATCATTGTCTTGTCAAATGAACTATTTGGCAGCCGCCAGCCACATAAATCAGGACAGAAATTGAAAAACAAGATATAAAAAAAAAAGAGCCAAATAAATGAATGAAAGAAATATCGCTGATACATGCATATAGGAAATAAAAGAATGTACATCAAGATGCTTACCTTTATTATTCTACATCACGTGATGTTCTCATGGAAACTAAATTTTTAATAAATGGCACATTGATTGCTTATTGCGTAAA